>CAUYRH010033102.1:0-17300 GCA_963574655.1 Perodicticus potto | reverse complement strand
CATCTCTCTCCCCACTTGAAATCTCTCCCTCTACCAGGAGCTTTGGTGTTTTCTGTATTCTTTTCTGTAAATCAATTCTGTCTTACCACGGAGGGGTGGGGTGGGGAAATAATGTAATGAAGAATAATAAAATACATATATTTTTAAAAAAAAGTCTAATGATGGGGTTGGGAAGAGGAGAAAGAGGGATGGGGAGAGGGTGAGGGGGATTGGAAGGAGGAGGAAGGGCAATTGGTGGTATCTTACCTAATGTACACAATGTGAGGGTATTCAGCATGCCCCCAGGTGAAGGGCTCTTCTACAACTTGAACTTTACCAGGAAGTGAGAACAATGTAACATAAAAATTTGTACCCTTGTACTAATTTTTACAAAAATGAATAAAATTTTTATTATGAAAAAAAAAAGAAAGACAATCACTGTGATGTACATTCCAGGGCTTCCTTGAATCTGTCTTAATTCTTGTAGACATACACCTAAATCAAGCAGTCCCTCTAGAACTCTGCATGAGTCCCCTCCTGTCTGCTGCCACCTTCATTAAAAGGTGGAATCAGGTGAGAGCCCTGTGTACAAAGGAGCAGAAATCAAAGCCAAAGAGATTATTACTTACTAATACACTATTCTATATCCAAAAAATGGTAAAAAAAAAAAAACAAAAAAAAACAGTAAACTAAGGGCTATAGAGTAAAATATAGAGTTTTTCTCACCTAAAAAGAGAGGAAAGAAATTCAACAATCAGAGTGGAGGGTTGTATATTAGGGGCCTCACAGTCATCCAAAAAGAGGGTGGTGGGGGTAGGTGTGGGGCCAGGGTGGGGAACACAGAACTGGTATAGGGTTGAGAAAGCAGCACCAGGGCTCAGAGCCAGACTGTAGGGAAATAGTAAAAGAGCCTGAAATTCTTTTCAGCTGAGTGGAGCCAGGGTTTCCTATAATTATCCAGTCATATGGCTGGCGTGGATATTAAGTGGGGTTTCTCTTCAGAAAGGAAAGAAAGGGGGAAGGGTGTTGGGTTATAGTCGAGTCCTGTCTTGACAGTGAGATTTATCAAACTTCCCTCCACAACTCACCCAAGCCACAAGACAGGCTAACCGCAGGATATGAAGTTTAGGTATCCTCAGAAATTTCCAAAATGCTTTTTGGTGGATAAAACAGTTTTCCAGCACCATGCCAGTCCATCAACCAGAAAGGTTAGTGTGTGATGCTGAAAAGTCAGCTCTGCCTTGGGTTGACATGACAACACAGCCTTAGTTTTCCTCTGTTTTCCAAGTTTCTATGTTTGTCTGTGAAAAGGAGCAAGCCTCAACAAATAGAAGAAAGAGCTACAAAACTGAGAAAATCTTTCTTTGGGTATAATGGAAGCAGAGTAAAAGAGGAGAAGAGAGGTCAACCAAAACTGGCCAAAGAATGGGAGATTTAAATAGAACTCAGGGCCCATTAAAGCCACTTCAAGAAGAGCAAGAAATACAAACCTCGCTGGAAAGGATCGTAGCCACTGGAAACTAAAGGAAAGAGCCAGCATGGTGAGGAATTGGCCTGGGCTACCTTATTAGTATTCCTGGTATCCTGTAACTGATGATTTGGCATCTTAAAATCATAGGCCAAACTAATAGCCAAAGTTGTTTGCATTCATATTTTCCTCTGTTTTCACAGGTGCATAGAAATCAGATTATAAATCCTCTGACCACAAACTCCAACATCTGTGTTTTTCTTCCTTCCCAGTTGGGGACATCTCACTAAACAACTTCCAGCCACTGTAGTAACAATGCTGATGTCTCTGCTTTCTCCTTGCTCCTCTGTCTTCAGACCAGCCCCAGTGCTTCCCTGTGTAACCCTGTGTGGCACTTTGTGCTCCCTCCTCTTGGGAGCTGTGAGTAATAAACTCTTTCAAAGACAGTTGTCTCTGTGCCTGTCACCTCACCATACCTGACTAAAACAACTCCTGGGTACATTTTAAAACAGCTACAACACATAGTGGATGCTCAGAAATGTATGTGCTTCTAAATTGTGTTTACACAAGCAGTGGTCTGTGAGACAGATTTTGTCTTCATAGTCTGTGTGATTCCGAAGGTGGATTTATAAACCAGTTAATGATACTAATGGCTAACCTGAGTTTATTACTGCAAACAATGAGTACTTCACATGACTCAACTCATTTCATCTTCACTCCAGCTCTAAGAAGTTGGTGCCATCATTATTGTCATTTTATGAAGGAGGAAAGGATCAGAGAAGATGACTAAGGAGCTGGAGATGACTCAGCCAATGGGCAACAGAGCTCAGAAGCAGTCTGGCTTTAGAGGCTGGGTTTCTAACACTGTCCTTATATTTATTTTTACCTCAAACCCACTTGCTAAACCTTTAGTCCGTTCTCATTGTGACTGTCATAAATATCAACAAACATTTACTGTGGCCAAATGCATGAATCGCATTATCTTAGACACAAGGAGAAAATGAGTCCAGACCAGGGAAGCTTCCATTAAGAACCAGCTGTGGAGACAATAGGTGCTTGCAAAGATAAGAGGGGGAAAAAAATCACAGGCGTTAGGGTGGCTGGAAAAGTGTAGGGGTAGAGATGGTTAATTTGTGCCTTAAAAGAAAAGGAGAGTTAGAAAAATGGAGAACTGATTCGGTGCCAGTAGCACAGTGGTTATGGCTCCTGCCACGTTCCAACTCGGGCCAGGCCAGCTGAACAACAATGACAACTGCAACAACAACGAAAAAATAGCCAGGCATTGTGGCGGGTGCCTGTAGTCCCAGCTACTTGGGAGGCTGAGGCAAAATAATTGCTTAAGTCCAAGAGTTGGAGGTTGCTGTGAGCTATGACGCCATACCACTCTACCAAGGGTGACATAGTGAGACTCTGCTTCAAAAAAAAAAAAAAAAGAAAGAAAAAAAATGGAGAACTGAGGGGAGGATATTTCTAGAAGATGGGAAGGAGAGGGGAAAGAGAAGGCATGAAGATTGCATGTGGAATGCTTACAGTTTGGCTGTAATGGCCCTTTCTTGATTTGCATGAGGGTTTGGTTAAAATTTAAAAGGTTGATGAAAGATGATGAAAGGTCTCCAGTGGTAATGCTCAGGGGTCAGTGGAAGAATTGTAAGTAGTAGGGAGGATGTTAGACTGGGGGGAGGGAGCATCCCTGAGAGGGGAGAGGTCATAAGTAGGGGGAGAAGGGCTCAGCTAAGTCCCACTGGGGGCAACAGAGAAGAAGGGGATGAGGCTGGAGCAACAGAGGGGTCTTGGAGTTCTACATCCCAGGATGGATAGAGAAGTCCCTGTAATTCGGGTTACTGATGTTATGGGGAACAGAGTGAAAATAACCAGTAATACTCTTGCCTTCCTTCCCTATATCAAGTCCTCCTGGAGGCATTTTAAGAGCTGGTATATAGTGGATCTTTGATGTGGATTACAAATGCACTATATTCCAGGATTATATTTGTCAGTAAAGTTCTTGCTTGGGGCCATTTTCTTTTAATTTTATGTTTTATTAGATAAATAAAAAGTGATTAAAGACTATAGAAAGTTTAGGTATTAAAAACAAATATTCTAAATTACATGTAATCCTACTAACTGGAGGTAACGAGAATAATTATTTGCTATTGACTAGCCTTCTAGATATTATATATCTTATGCATATACACATGTCTGTATCTGCAATCCATTTGTTTTGTAAAGAAACAATCATAACTATGCATCTGGCGATGTAACCTGTGTTAATTCATTCGCAAAACACCTTTATTGTATTTCTATGTCTATAATTTTATATATGTGTACATTTTATATAGATACATATAAAGTTATACATATATACTTGTAAAAATATACATGTATATGAATGGATATATAATTATATATACATGTAAAAAATACATGCATATGTATGTTTTTGACCTAACGTGAGTATCCCATGATTGGTTTGGATGTTCTCCTTACTTTCTTAAGTATTATATACAATGTAGCAGTAAACAGTTTTGAACATTATTTCTGTTCCTGTCTATTTAGGTAATTCTCAAAAAGTAGATGAAAAAAGTTATTTCTCATACTTTTTCTCCTTTGTTGTTTTTAATACTTCCTCTTTTGCTCTACACATCTGTGGACCATAAATTTCTCTTTGGCCAATTTCCTTTTATATCATCTTGCTTGAAAAATGACTATGAAAATCTCCCATGACAAAGAATTCCAAATAATTTATGTAGATCCTCTGCCTTCAAGGAAAGGAAGCATAAGCCCCTATTCCTTAAACGTGGGCTATACATAGTGACTTTCTTCCAAAGAGTATGGCATGAAAGGACGAGAAAAAGAATAATTTTGCAGTGTGTCTATGTGACAACAGGACCTCATCCAGGTGATCAAGGTCAACACCAACAGCCATAAAGTGTATGGACAGTATGCACTCTTGAAAAGATATGATGAAAAGGGCACTTGGCTCGGCGCCTGTGGCTCAACGGGCTAAGGCGCCAGCCACGTACACCTGAGCTGGCGGGTTCGAATCCAGCCCGGGCCCGCCAAACAACAACAACAACATTTTTTGGGCTGCAACCAAAAAATGGCCGGGCGTTGGGGCGGGCGCCTGTAGTCCCAGCTACTTGGGTGGTGGAGAAAGTAGACTCGCTTGAGCCCAGGAATTGGAGGTTGCTGTGAGCTGTGATGCCATAGCACTCTATCCAGGGTGACGGCTTGAGGCTCTGTCTCAAAAAAAAAAAAAAAAGAAAAGAAAAGGGCACTTTACCTCTGTGGTCTCACTCCAGATAACCCAAACACTAGTCTTATCATGAGAAAAACATCAGACAATATTTCAATAGCAGGGCATTAATTTATAATCCTACAAATTATCTATCCAGTGCTCTTCCAGATTGTCCCAGTCATCAGAAACAAGGGAAGAATCTGAGAAATTGCCACAGCCAAGGGGCACCTAGGAGACACGACAACTCAATGTAATGGGTTATTCATGGATAGGATCTTGGAACAGAAAGGGGTCATTTGGTAAAAACCAAGGCCATGGATAAAAAGGATGGATTTAAGTTAACAATAATGTATCAATTTGGCTTATTAATTGTAGTAAATATATCATACTAATGTAAGAGGTTAATAACAGGGAAATTTGGCACCAGGTATATTGGAATCCTGTGTACTGTCTGCTCAGTTTTTCTGTAAATCTAAAACTGTTCTAAAAATAAAGTCTATGAAAAACGAGTATAAACAACGGCACCCAACGCTCAGTCGGTAGGGTGCTGGCCACATACATGAGGCTGGCGGGGTCAAACCCAGCCCAGGCCAGCTAAAACAATGAGAACTGCAACAAAAAAATAGCCAGGTGGCAGGTGTCTATATAGAGTCCCAGCTATTTGGGAGGCTCAGTCAAGAGAATCACTTAAGCCCAAGAGTTTGAGGTTTCTATGAACTGTGGTGCCATGGCACTCTACCCAGAGTGACACCTTGAGACTGTGTCTCAAAAAACAAAAAACAAATGAATATAAATGTTAGAAAACACTCTCGTCAGAGCTGCCTGAGGACCAGTTGGAGGGGTGTGGACTAAACTTCAGGCTACCGTAAGATCTAGTTCTAGGCCTTTCTTGGCTTGAGAGGACAGATGGTCCCCAGAGTGCTAGGTGCTGCTAATGGCCCCAGGAAGAGCTCCCTGCATCACAGTCAGCCTTTTTATTTCCCCCTACTTCCTTCACTTCAGCCATTACCCTTTTCTGAATCCAGATTTCTTTAAATTTAAAGATGTGTGTTTAAGGGCCAGGCATGGTGGTTCATGCCTGTAATCCCAGCACTCTGGGAGATCCAGGTGGGTGGATTGCTTGAGTTCAGGAATTTAAGACCAGCCTAAGCAAGAGAAGATGCTGTCTCTAAAAAATAGTGGTGTTGTGGCAAGCACCTGCAGTCCCAGTTACTTGGGAGGCTGAGTCAAGAGAATCGCTTGAGCCTAAGAGTTTGAAGTTGCTGTGAGCTATGACACAATAGTACTCTACTCCCAAGGGCGACTGAGTGAGACTTGTGTCAATCAATCAATCAATCAATCAATCCATGTTAAATAATTGTGTTTAACTTCTGAGATACTAAGAAAAAATTGTGCAAAGACTCTCCGACATCCCTGTCATCATCAGCCACCACTTATTCTTTATTTCACAACAAGCAGATCCACAAACCATCCTCCTTCTGTGGTTCTTTCCAAAATTCTGAGCCCGCCTGACTATATATATCTCTCATAGAAACTGCACATTCTTTCTTTCATTCCAATGACACCAATAATGAAAAGAAGAATTCTCAAAGTAGAGTAAAGCCCTACCACCACGGCCAGTGAGGTCAGAAGCAGCCCCCCTGCAGCAGCGTTCTCTGTGCTGATCTGACTCGCTCTGTGATGGGAGGAAGGCTTCAGAGGGAGCAAAGTCCACTCGCATGACTAACTCCGCTGCAGAAAGGCTTGGACTTTGCCCACAAAGTTACAAAAGCTGAGACGGTGGCAGCCAAGTGAATTCACACTCTCCAATAAGAGTAAACAATAGCATAATGCTGTTATCATTGTTAACGGGCACACCGTGTAAAACACACCAGAAATGTACAAATTTCCTGTTTGCAGGTAACTCAATTTTTATAAATATGAGCTGTTTGCACTATTTCTAAGAAAAATAGCTAATACTTATTGAGCAATTACTATGTAATAGGCTCCGTTTCAAGCACTGAATATGCCATTCATGGCTAGGCATGGTGGCTCATGCCTGTAATCCTAGCACTCTGGGAGGCCAAGGTGGGTGGATTGCCTAAGCTCATGAGTTTGAGACCAGCCTGAGCAAAAGTGAGATCCCATCTCTACTAAAAATAGAAAAACTGAGGCAAGAGGATCGCTTGAGCCCAAGAGTTGAAAGCTGCTGTGAGCTATGATTCCATAGCACTCTACCCAGGGCGACAGCTTGAGACTCTGTCTCAAAAATAAATAAATAAATAAATAAATAAATAAATAAGCCATTTACTCATTTAATCATCACCACAACTCTGTGAGGTGGGTAGTATTATTGTTCCCATTTTACAGGGATAAAAATGAGAGGTAGAGAGGTGAAGTGGATTATACAAGGGCTCACACGAGGGAGGATTCAGATCATGACAGTCTGGTTCTAGAACTCACACTTTCAACCTACATACCATGTAATACACATGTAATCTTACATACATAGATGTGCATATGTACATGCATATATGCACATGCTTGTGTGAAGACAAACTTTTTTAAATATATTTTTTATTAAATTATAGCTGTGTACATTAATGCAATCATGGGGTATGACGTGCTGGTTTCATATACAATCTGAAATATTTTCATCAAACTGGTTAACATAGCCTTCATGGCATTTTCTCAGTTATTGTGTTAAGACATTTGGGATCACACCTATGGTGCATCTTAGAAGGGTACAGGTGAAAACTTACTAAACAAACATATTTTTACTACAAAACATAGTAAAATTGTTAAATTCTTCATGCTATCAGGTTCTGTTTCAACTGAAACTCAAAACAGAAAATCATTAACTATTTAAATGTTCAGAGCCTGGCACGGTGACACATGTCTATAGTCTCAACTACTTCAGAGGCTGAGACAGGAGGATTTCTTGAGCCCAGGAGTTCAAGTTCAACCTGGGCAACATCTCTTTAAAATAATAATAATAATAATAATAATAATAATAATAATAATAATGAATAAAGGTTTAAGGCAACATTTGTAGATGATACTATACACAGATGACACAGAGAAAGTACTGGTTTGGTACTTAGAGATGAATTGTTAGAATGCCATTTTTCATATCAGTTTTAGCAGATAAAAGCCTTTGAAGACTATTTGAATGTTATCCAGAAGGAAAGAGCTCTCTCTTAGGACCACTATTGCCAGAGATGTAATATTTAAGTACAACTGGAAAATTCAAAATCTCCTTAGAGTTGAAAGGAAGTGGTTTTTCTAATGAATGTCATTTGCAGTTCTCGTAAGAAAAATAATGAAGGCCAGATTGATTTTCTTTGGGAGAGAGTGAGTAGGCATTTCTTAAATATTATGCACAGGTAGCCGACCTCTGCCTTGGTATTTTGAGTCTATAGGTCACAGATATGTCATTTTCACGAATGCTTATGTAAATAACCTGAGAAGTAGTGGGTGCTGCTGGCCTTACAAAGCCTGGTTTTTATTATTACTTTTAAAATGATATATAATTTCAAAGAACTTTAAGGTAGAGAAAAATTGTTTGAGTTATTTCTGCACCATTTTCACTGAAGTAAGCCAAGCCTCCTCTCACAGTGGCCAAGAGAAGCTTGTGGGGAAGTATGTTCAGCTGCAAGAACAGGATTAAGAACAGAGCTGGGAACAGGAGTTCTGTGATGTGGAGGGAAGGCAGACTGAAAGAGCAGACAGGGGAAGATTAGAAGCAAAGATAAACAAAACCGATGAGATTATCCCAACCATCATGTGCTGCACTGGTACACACAGCGGCTGAAATTCTCCCCAGGAGTGTATATCACAAAGCTGCAGGTTTTCCCTCCGTGATTAGGAGTACTGCTTCTGTTCAGGTTACCATGGTGATACCAAGACTGATTAAAGGGAGGTCTCAGAGGCAGTACGGTTCCATAAGAGTATGTAAATGTGTGTGTGTGTTTGCTGGGGGCAAGGCACACACACACACAAATTCGTGCACGCACAAGTCAAATCCAGTTACTGATTCTTTTGTTGGGTAGGAATTTGATACCAGCATTTACTTATTTTGAATCTTACTCCTCAGAGGTGGGTTATCCATTGAAGGTAGCAGAGGACATCCCACCACATGGAAATTTTTATTGTAACTATGGGCTTCCCTGGGCCCAAGTTCTCCCTTCACAGGATCAAAGGTGAAATATAGGTTGAAGAGAGGTGCCAGAGGAAATGTAAATATGAAAACTGTCTTTGGATTTTTTTTTTCTTAAAGTCCATTGAAACTTTCTTGGGCAAGTCAGGGAAATCCTTTATTGTGTGTATAGTAGTTATTAATTCCCAAAAGGAGATATTTGTCATGAGATAAAGCAAATTTATCTCCTATTATCTTTATTAGTTAATGAAATCTACTTGTGCCCCAAGTTGAAATCCTCAGTTACCTGTGTCTTTGTTCATTCTCTTGCCCCCAACACTCTAAATACAGTGCAGTACCTTCTCCTACTCCCTTAAATCTAACCTCTTTCTTTCAGCATTATTGTCACATCATTAATGTAAGCCTGTATCATCTTTGCTAGGACTACTGCAGGAGTCTCTTAGTGAACTTCTCTAGTCCCTTGGGTCCCTAAGCCATCACCTACATGACCACTGGAAAGACATTTCTGAAATAGATATAGTTTTGTCACTGCTTTAGTCAAAAACCATTTTGGCAGAGCATTCAAGGCCCTGTACAATCACATTACCAGGAGGTTTTTCTTCAATTAAGTTCCAGAGGCCACCTGAGGTCAGTATGCCCCTTGAGACTTCAACAAAATTTAGTGTGATCCCCTCTTTTGTGTCCTAAGGAATGTCTATTACTCTCCTCAAAGTTTTTCCTAATTTCTAAGGTTTATGCCTTTTGGTCTAATCACTAAAAGACCCCTCTATATCCTATGGAAATGTAATGCATTCTATGCTTATAATACAGAAGGCACTATGGTAAATGTCTTATACACATTGTTTCATTTAACCCTCACAATAGCCCAACGAGGTTATAGCTACTATTAATTCTATTTGGTGGATAAGGAAACTGAAGCTTAGGGAGAAACGTGTCCAAAGGTACTAAGACAGTAGGTGGAAAATGAGCAGACAGTAAGGTTTATCTGATTCTACCCCTGATCTGTGCTGCCCCCTCCCTCTTTCTTCATTTTGTGATCGTTTTTTTATTCATGTACTCATTCATCTTTGAATGAATGCGTTTCATATGCCAGGTACCATGCTATAAACCAGGAAGGATAGGACATTATTTTTGTTCTTAATAAAAGAAACCATTCAGGAGGTCATGACCACATTTCAGGAATAAGGTGGACATGAATGTATGTCCTTGGCCCAGCCCAAGAGCTTAAAACTCTTCATCACTCCTTCCCTAGCATCCAACATCCTCTGTAACTTGCCCTCTTCTATCCATCTTCATCTACTCTGCCCTTCCAGGATGCCAGCCTCTTCCCTCCTCCAAGACAGCCCAGTTTTCTCTGCAAATATGTCAAGTCATTCCTGCCTCTCTGGCCATAATTGCCACCAGTGGTTTTCTTAGTTAGAATGTTTTCTACCTCTCTCTCTTATCTGGTGTTCAGCACTCATCTCAAGTCCCACAGGGAAGCCTTCCCACTGTCCATTTTAATTATTTTTTCCTCTTGCTATTTTGTTTGACACCCAGCCCATTGCTTTATTATCAAGGCTTTTTCTCTCCCCTTTCTAGATTTCACCTATTTTCAGTATGAAGGTGACCTGGCACAGTGCTTCACAGTTTTGACTATTTAGCAGAACAAGCTCAAATTTGAATCCCAACCTCCCTGTCTGTTAGCTGTGTATCTTGAGACATTTATGTAACTATACCTCAGTGGCTTCATCTGTAAAATGATGACAGTATGTTATGACTGTATGTTTGTGTCCCTCCAAAATGCAAATGTGGAAATTTCTAATGTGTTGATACTTGGAGACGAGGACTTTGGAAGGTAATTATGTCATGAGAGTGGAGCCCTCATGTTGAGATTAGTGCCCTTTTACAACTTACTTCCTCTCACTCTCTCTGCTCTCAGCCAAGTGAAGATATGATGAGACAGCCATCTGTAAGCAAGGAAGAGGACCTTCACCTAGAATCTGACCATGCGGTCACCCTGATCCCAGACTTCCAGCCTCTAGAACGGTGAGAAATAAAGACTTCTTGTTCAAGACTCCCAGTCTATGGTATTCTTCTATAGCAGCATAAACAAACTAAAACATCATGTCTACCTCAAAGAGTTGTTTTGTGGATTAAAGGTTGAAATACTTTAGAAGCAGCCAGGAACACATGCACATACACCCCAACATGTATCACACAACTGGAGAGTCATTATTAGATGATATTTACTAAGGTATACGTTTCCAGTGAAGACATAAAAAATTATATCTAGATAACAACACAATCAGTACAGACAGGACTCTAAAAATACAAAAGAAAATAAGTGAACACAAAGCAGAAGTTTATACTCATGATTCGTAATCCTTTGGGATGCTGAGATGAGCTGTGCACGTAATACAGATGGCAGCTGGGTCACTTTGCTTGAACCAGACCTGCTTTTCATAGATTTTGCAGAGTCCGATGTTGTCCCCAAGGCTAACTACAGCCTCAAACTCGGCTCAAGCTACCCTCCTGCCTCAGCCTCCTGAGTAGCTGGGACTATAGGTCCACACCACCACGCCTGACCTATTTTGTTATTTTTTGTAGCGATAGGGTCTCCCTATGTTGCACAGGCTTGTCTTGCTCATGGCCTCAAGTGATCCTTCTGCCTTGGCCTCCCAAAGTGCTGGGGTAATGGGTGTGAGCCATAGCACCCAGCCCAGAATTCTTTTCAATACACTAATGTTTAGCTGTTGTTGATTTTACTTCTGCCAAATCTGTTCTTATGAACTTATCTTTTTCTTTAGAGTCACATCAAGGTATTTTTCCAGAGACAGTTTTCTGCCTTACATGAATTCCTACCTCTGTTACTAATACATTTTTAAGACCCACCACATTTAAACTATTAAAATGATCCTTATCAGAACCGAACATTGACATCTCTGTCACTAGCTTTGTGCATAAGATGTATCTAAAGAATAAGGATACAAATAAGATGACTGCATCTGGCACCAAACTGTATGTGGCAATTGCACAGGTGAAAGATAAAAGTATAATTAAGTCTGTTTGAAACAGTTAGGGAATATATTTCTACCTCAGGGATATGGACTTGAAAGTACATGTATCTTTACAGTAAATCACAAGTCCAAGACTTAAATTTATTATCAATGTGCTATTATTGATTATTATTATCTATTATTGTGAAACAAATCACCTGAAAATTTAGCAGGTAGATCCATAAACATTTATTGTGTCACATAGTTTTGTATAGTTAGAAAGTTAGGAGTAGCTGAGCTGGATGGTTCCAGCACAAAATCTCCCCTAACAATGCAGCCAAGCTGTTTGCTAAGCCTGCAGTCACCTCAAGTCTTTTAACTTTTTATATTTTTAATTGTTTTTTTTTTTTTGAGATAGTGTCTCACTCTGTTACCCTGGGTAGAGTGCCATGGCATCATGACACCTCACAGCAACCTCAAACTCTTGGGCTCAAGTGATTCTCTTGCCTCAGCCTCCTAAGTAGCAATACCTAGCTAATTTTTCTACTTTTAGTAGAGATAGGGTCTTGCTATTGCTCAGACAGGTCTCAAACTCCTGAATTCAGGCAATCCACCTGCGTCGGCCTCCCACAGTGCTAGAATTACAGGCGTGAGCCACCATGCCCAGCCTCATCGGAAGTCTTGACTGCAGCTGGAGGATATGTTTCCAAGATAGTTATTGGCAGGAGGCCTTAGTTTCTTGCTGATTTTTGGCAAAAATTCCTCACCACACAGCCTTCTTGAAAAGACTACTTGAGTGTCCTCACAACATGGCAGTTGGTTTCCCTGAAACTGAATGATCCAAGACAGAGAAAGGAGAAAACCACAAGGGTCTTTAAGAATGAGTTTCAGAAGTCTCATGTTGTCACTTCTGTCATATTTTATTAGTGGTGAGTCACTAAATCCAACTTATATTCAAGGAAATAGGAATTAGACTCCAGATTTTAAGGGAAATATCAGAGAGTGTGGGCATATTTAAAACTATCACTGCAAGGTCACCTTTAATCTCATAGGACCACCTTAGGTGGAATAATTTTTTTTTTATTTTTTTGAGATTAATATAACAATGATTAGGTTACAATGCTTGCATTTGTTAAGTAAGATCCCTGTTGTAGTTGTGACCCTCACCCAGGCGGTAGTCATATCCCCTTACATTGTGCCCATTAGGTAGAGCACATCAATCACCTTCCCTACTCCCCTCTCCCCCACAACTTGAATTAAATTGAGTTTTTCTCTTGTGTGGGTGTGTCTACTGGCTTCGTATTAATATTGAAAACATTGGGCTCGGTGCCTGTGGCTCAGCGGGCTAAAGCGCCAGCCACATACACCTGAGTTGGCGGGTTCGAATCCAGCCGGGGCCCGCCAAACAACAATGACGGCTGCAACCAAACAATGGCTGGGCATTGTGGTGGGCATCCGTAGTCCCAGCTACTTGGGAGGCAGAGTCAGGAGACTCACTTCAGTCCAGGAATTGGAGGTTGCTGTGAGCTGTGATGCCACGGCACTCTATCCAGGGTGACAGCTTGAGGCTCTGTCTCAAAAAAAAAAAAAAAAATTGAAAACATTGGATACTTGCTTTTCCCTTCTTATGATACTTTACTAAAAAGAATGTCTCCAACTCTATTCAGGTTAGTACAAAAGATGAAAAGTCTCCATCTTTTTTATGGCTGAGTAGTATTTCATGGTGTTCATATACCACAGTTCATTAATCCATTCATGGGTTGATGGGCACTTAGGCTGATTCCACATCTTGGCGATTATAAATTGAGCTGTGATCAACAATCTAATACAAATGTCCTTATGATCAAATTATTTTTTCTTCTTTTCGGTAGATACCTCGTAATGGGATGGCAGGATCAAATAGAAGGTCTATTTTGAGTTCTTTGAGGATTCTCCATGCTTCTTTCCAAAGATGTTGTATTAGTTTGCAATCTAGGTGAAATAATTTTGAACTTCAGGGATCAAATATTGTAAAATTTAGGAATAAACTCATGTTTTTTTTCCCTCTCCACAAGTCCTTGGGGAGTTCTGTCCCCATTCTGCAAAGAAAATCTGACAGAGATGGATAGGAGACAGCACAGAGGGGAAGAACAGGAATGTGAACATGCCAATTTTAAATATTCAGTGCCATCCAGAATTATGTCAGAAACAGAGTGAGATTAATTGGAGAATTATGATTCTATGCCTTTTCCTCCCAAACTCTTCTCTCTAGCCAGGGAGGTTATCAAATGACATGCAGAGCTTTTTCCTCCATTATTCTTACCTCTAAGGACCCATTAAACAGCATCAATGCTTCCAGGGATCAAACAATCAATCACTTCTTTTTCTGAAATGGGGACAGAGTGATCACACATTTTGTTCTGCTTTTTAAAGGCTGCAGCTAGGGAGCTAGCACACACATGGTAAAAATACTTTCCAATTGATACACAGCTATTATTAGAGCTGGTATTTACTTAAATGGTTTGTGTCACCATATTGCATTTACTGTATTGTGTCAACGGAAGAATGTTTAACTCCACAAACAGATTTCTTCTTCTGATGCTGCTAAGCTTCTCTGATTTACATCTGCAATTTCCAGTCATGGTTTTCTCCTCCTAGAAAAGACAGCCTTCTTCCCCCTCATCTTTTTTTTTTTCTTTAAGTAAAGCTTTCATTTAATGCAAAGAATTCTAGCTTTAAAGCAAATCCTAAAATCAGAACTCTTTACATGTCTAAAAAAATGATCTGGTCTAATAGATTAATTCATAGATATGTCAAAGACCTTTGCTATATTTAATGTAACAAGGTCTCAAATAAGAGGCAGCTGGCTAGAGGAATGTTCTTTCTAAGACGTGACTGCTGTGTAAGATATGGTCATAATTTCAATAATGAACAAAGAGAACACTCAGAGAATTAGGAAGGTAAGGCTGACGTTCCAAATCCTTTGTGTGGTCTCCTCTCTCATCTCCAACTACTGCTTTTAATAGCATTTTAAAATGGACTTAGATGGTGACTTGCAAAGTCAAAAGATCATCATGTTGTCTCAGATGTGAAATCACATTTACGGTAACAGGGATTGGCCCTGTAAAAATAACTCCAGCCCTGGAGCATATTAAAAGAAAGGAAAAAAAAGAGAGAGCGCACAATGGACTTGTGGTGTCTGTCTGGACCCCTTCTGTGAATCATAGCCCTGTGCCAAGCATCCATACGGGAAGGAGAGGCCCCGAGATACCAATGAGAGACCATCTGAAGATGCTAGAATGTTTCAAGCAGCACCAGGGGGTCTGGATCAATGTAGGAGAAATTAGAATATTTGGGGAGACAAATATCTTATTCCCTAAGTACAAATTAGGTATTTTGGATAAATCTCAATTATTCCAGGAATTAGGGGGATATGTCATTACTATAGAAATCACACCACCACTGTGGAATTTCATAGCATCTTCCTTCCTCACATTCCTCATCAAATTTCAAGTCTCTAAAAATATGTTCATTATTTAAGACTATAAGGCTCTCTAAAGCCCCAGAGAGAGAATTTTAAAAACACATAAAAATATAAAGAAAAACATCAACCCCTATGCTCTTACCTAGGAACAGACATTATGTACATTGTACCTTATTTTGCCCCAGGAATTTTGTAAGCACATTGTTACAGCACTAGGATAATACTATAAGTAAACCTTTTTGCATCCCACTTTTCAGAATTTAAACAAATAATAGTCTTTTTTCTTAATTAACAGTGAATACATGTTCTTTATAGAAAATCTGGTTAAAAATAGAGAAGTATGAAGCAAGGACTAAAAACAGCACTAGCCATCTTGTCACTTTACACAAGCACTATTAATATTTTGCTGACTGTCCCTTTTGCTTTTTTTTTTTTTTTTTTTTTAATTTTTGTGGTCCTTAACAAATCAGTAGACTTACTTGAGAGAGTTTGGGCTATTTCTTGAGTGTCCAATTACCATTTAAGCAAGATTTAATCTAAAGACCTCTGGAAAAGTCAAATAGCATAATAAAAATTAAATGGGTTTCTTTTCTGTTAACATTTTTTATCATGACCCTTAGGGGTGGAGAGAAATCACAGTACTGTCTGGAACAAAGATGCCTCTTGAGTAGCAACCTGTCTACTCCTTCCAAGCAGGGAGCCTGTGCATCCCTGCTTTTAGAGACAGGCTTGGCCAAGAGAAAAAACCATGGGAGAAAAACAACATATAGTGAACATTTCTAGGCTAAAAGACAGCTTGAGATGCCATGAGAGCTTCTATCATCAATTCTAACTCAAAATGTCTCTGCTACCAAAAATTTTATTTAGCTCATAAAATTTGTATTGAACAAAATCACGCTAACCAATGGCCCTGTTTTGCTCCTGGGGGACTTCTTCATTGTGATAAACCAGGATCATCTAGATTATCGCCAAGGGGAATTAAATGCAATGGTCTCGTAAAAACCAAGATAAAAACCAAACAATCATTACTTTGAATCTTATGTTTCACTGAGAAATGATTCTTATGGAGGTCGTTTCCAGGAGCCATTGTGGTATATAGAACAGGCAGAAATGAAGCTCTACTACACATTACGTATGGGCAAGCTACTCTTTCTGAGTTCTGGACTTTTCATTTTTCATTAGAACCAGTGCTAAATCGGCTCGGCGCCTGTGGCTAAACGGGCTAAGGCGCCAGCCACGTACATCTGAGCTGGCAGGTTCGAATCCAGCCTGGGTCCGCCAAACAACAATGACAGCTGCAACCAAAAAATGGCCGGGTGTTGTGGCGGGCGCCTGTAGTCCCAGCTACTTGGGAGGCGGAGGCAGGAGACTCACTTGAGCCCAGGAATTGGAGGTTGCTGTGAGCTGTGATGCCATAGCACTCTATCCAGGGTGTCAGCTTGAGGCTCTGTCTCAAAAAAAAAAAAAAGAAACTTAAGCTCAGTAAAGAAACGATTGCCATTCATTCTAGGGTAGTGGTGACCTCTGGGGTAAGAGGAGAACGTGTGTGGAAAGGACATTGGAGGGCCTCAGGGCTGCTCGCCATGCCCTGCTTCTTAGAAGTGGGCATTGTATACTTTAGTGTTTGCTCTAACAATGGGCAGAGTTGCATATTTGTAATTGTGGATTTTTGGTATGTGTGCTATGTTTTTATATAAAAATTTTAGTTTGTTTTAAAAAAAAAACAGAATAGGCCGGGAGTGGTGGCTCACACCTGTAATCCTAGCACTCTGGGAGGCCAACATGGGTGGATTGCTTGCACTCATGGGTTTGAGGCCAGCATGAGCAAAAAACAAGACCCTGTCTCTATTAAAAATAGAAAAACTGAGGCAAGAGGCTTGCTTGAGCCCAAGAGTTTTTTTTTTTTTTTTTTTTGAGACAGAGCCTCAAGCTGTCACCCTGGATAGAGTGCGGTGGCATCACAGCTCACAGCAACCTCCAACTCCTGGGCTCAAGCGAGTCTCCTGCCTCTGCCTCCCAAGTAGCTGGGACTACAGGCG
>CAUYRH010033101.1:0-30244 GCA_963574655.1 Perodicticus potto | reverse complement strand
AGATGCAGCAATATGTAAGATTAGGAGATGGGGTCACACTTATCTGTGTTCCTATGGAAACTATTTGAATATTTGTTTTATATGGATTTTTATTCACTTTTCAGACATGCTATGAAAGAGCACCCCTCTGCTGCTCAGCAAACATTTGTAGCTTGTACAGTGGCAGAATGGGCCAAAAGCTTAGTGTTATGACCTGTTTTAAGAATAAAGTATCTTGAAATAGAAAAAAAAAAATTTCGGAAAATGTGGATACAATTTACCAATGGAACTGGCTGAACTGCAGAATTGTGACTCTCTGAAAGACGCATTCAAGTCAAGCAGCCTTCCTAATTTCTATGCATCTCTCCCCTCTGAGACATATCCTAATCTCAGGAACCATGCACTCAAAATGGCAACCAACTTTGGTAGCACTTATGTCTGTGAACATACTTTTTCCAGAATGAAACATCTGAAATCTCCAACCAAATCTAAACTAACTAATGCAAACTTGCATCACTTGTTATGACTAGCAGTGACAAATATCAAACCGGACATTGACCATCTCATTAGCCAAAAGCAGGCCCATAGTTCCCATTGAAATACTGGTCTGTTGATTTAACTTTATTTGTTCTTCATTTTAAATATCGTATTTGTTCCTGTTTTATTTTTTTACTTCAAAATAAGATATATGGAGTGTGCATAGGAATTTGTTCATAGTTGTTTTTTTTTTTTTTAAACTATAGTCCAACCCGCCAACAGTCTGAGGGACACTGAACTGGCCCCCTGTTTAAAAAGTTTGAGGACCCCTGATCTAGTGTGACAATGATAAACAGAAAATGGAATGGAATGAAGATTACCTGGGATCGAGCTAAGAGGGAAAAAAGACTCTCACAGCAAAATGTACTATCTCTCTGGGCAAGTTTTAGTATTATAAAGCTACCCCTCATCCTACAATTGATCAATAAATGCTACACAAATCTAATCAATATTTTATCTGGTATTTGTTTTCAAAATTTGACAAAACGATCCCAAGTTGGTCTGGAAGCATGAGCATGTGAGAAGAGCCAAGGACATTCTGACAAAGAAAATTATCAGAGAGAAATGAAAGGAACTCCTTCACCACGCAGGTGCACTTACCTGGGTACTCTTCTGCAACTGTGTTTAATAAAAAGGCGGAATACACATGGCACAGGCACCACCTTTACAGCCACTGGATGAGAGAGGTCAGAGAGCAGAGAAGAACGTGCAGAAACTACCCCACACATGATAAAATGGGAACTTACAGTTAATGCAAAAAAGATGTTCGTAGTATAAACGGTTAATAATTGGGAAAAAAATGAAGTTAGATATAGCACTCTTAATACCCCAAAATTATAGCTAGAGCAAAGTTTTAAATATTCACAATTAAGCAAAATTATAGATGTTCAATCTCAATGGACTTATAATTGATATGTACATAATCTTCGGGAAAGGAAGGCCTTTCTTTTTTTCCTTTTTTTTTTGAAGGGTCTTACTAGGTTGCCCAGGCTAGATTTGAACTCCGTACTCAAGCTATCCTCCAGGCCCAGCCTCCAAAATAGCTGCAACCACGTGCTACAAGGCCCAGCTGGAAGACCTTTTTCGAACACTTACAAGGCTAGAAACCAAGAAAAAAGAAGCTGACAGATGTAACAGTGAAAAACTTCCCCATGACAAAGGATATATAAAAATCATTGAAAAGAAAGTGATAAATAATAAACTGGGAAAAATATTTGCAATGAGAGAAAAACAGACTTAATAGACTTAATATATAAAGAACTCTTAAAAATAATGAAAAGATACACATCTCAGCAGAAAAGTGGGCAAAGATGGAAAGTTTGTGGAAGAAGACACACGCATGGCACACACAGCACACACACACTTCTTCACATGGAAGTGTCATGAGTGACGCAGGAGCCAAACCACAAAGTCAGTAGCAAAGGTCAGACCAGCAGACGGGCAAGGATCAGACTTGCAGAAAAAACAAAATTGAATCTACTCAAGCTTCTGGAGTAACTACCAATTTACAGGAAAGACAGGGTCAGAGAGGCAGGTAAAACATGAGGGACATGCAGTTGGGAAAACTGATACAAACTAAACAGACTGGTTTCTTGAAAAACGCATTGTGAAGTGACGGAAGAGGTGGAGGGAGACCCTTACCGGAGACTTAGAGACAGTCAACTAGTCATAACATGTGGCCCTTATTTGAATCCCAGTTCAAATAATTTATAAAAAATATCACAATACAAAAATCAATCATCTATGAAACTGATGAAGTACATGGAAATTTGCTCAGAAACTGGGGATGACGCTACAGGAGTTACTGTGAACCTTGTATTCAGAAGGACAACTGTATTGTGGCTCTGCTTTTCAGGGTCCCTTTGGGAGACACATTGAAAATGCTGCAGCTGAAATCACTATGTCCTGGGTGCACGTCCAGCACAGGGGGTGTGGCGGGGCAGGGCTCCTTGCACTGTTTGTTCTGTCAACTTCTGTGTGTGTTCCAAACACTCCAAGTTAAAAAAAAAAGTCTCTGCCCAATGTTGGTCAAGGGGAAGGGACATGGGCTCTTGGTACCACCTTTCTAGAGGGCAGAAAACCCGAAGGTGCCCTCTGATCCCGCCATTCAACTTCCAGAATGTTCTTTCATGAATATAAAACTACACAAAAATGTATATAAGAGTGGCACCTGTAGCTCAGTCGGCAGGGCCCTGGCCACATACACCGAGGGTGGTGGGTTCGAACTCAGCCCCAGCCAGCTAAAACGACAATGACAACTGCAACAACAACAAAAAATAGGCAGGCGTTGTGGCAGGCACCTGTAGTGCCAGCTACTTGGGAGGCTGAGGCAAGAGAATCGCTTAAGTACAAGAGTTTGAGGTTGCTATGAGCTGTGATGCCACAGTATTCTATCAAGGGCAACAGCTTGAAATTCTGCCTCAAAAAAAAAAAAAATACATGCATATAAGGATGTCTATACACATACAGTAATTTTTATAATAGTAAATAAGTAAATAAATACAACCTAAAAGCTCATTACAAAGGGACTGGGTAAATGTACTCTGGTGTTCCTGTCAATGGAATACTATGTAAGAATTTAAAATAATGGGGCACTGGCCCCATATACCGAAGGTGGTGGATTCAAACCCAGCCCCGGCCGAACTGCAAAACAGAAAAATAGCTGGGCATTGTGGCGGGCGCCTGTAGTCCCAGGTACTCGGGAGGCTGAGGCAAGAGAATCGCCTAAGCCCAGGAGTTGGAGGTTGCTGTGAGCTGTGTGACACCACGGCATTCTACCGAGGGCCATAGAGGGAGACTCTGTCTCTACAAAAAAAAAAAAAAGAATTCAAAATAATGTTGTATTTATTGACATGAGAAGATGAGCATGATGGTAACATTAAAAGTATATGCTTATGAGTGCACATGTTCACAATGAAAAAGTTTTGGAAGGACACCATCAAAATATCAGTGTTAGTTACCTTTGAGTAATGGGGTTGCAGATTTCTTTTCTTTTCTTTTTTTTTTTTGAGACAGAGCCTCAAGCTGTCACCCTGGATAGAGTGCTGTGGCATCACAGCTCACAGCAACCTCCAATTCTTGGGCTCAAGCGAGTCTCTTGCCTCTGCCTCCCAAATAGCTGGGACTATAGGTGCCCGCCACAACGCCCAGCCATTTTTTGGTTGCAGCCGTCGTTGTTTGGTGGGCCCAGGCTGGATTCGAACCTGCCAGCTCAGGGGTATGTGGCTGGAGCCTTAGCCACTTGAGCCACAGGCGCCAAGCCAGATTACTTTGATTTTCATTTCTACTTATCTAAAATTTAAAATTTTGTTACTAAATATGAATTTCAGATATAATCTTTTAATGTCTTAAAAATAAATTTTGAAATAAACCATATTTTAAAGGAGAAAAAAACATTTCAAATGATGTTACCATATCTTTGTTAACCATCTACCTTGTTTTTAAATTTTCTGAAATGAGGTTATTTGTTGGTTCAGAAACAGTGATAAACTTATTTTGTGAATGATTAAGTCTGTTTTGATATTTTTAGTCCCCACACAAAAAATGATAAGATTATGCTTTAAAAACATATTAAACATTTATCTAATGGAAATATACACGTAAATGCCTAGTCTGTTTCCTCAGGGTATACGAAAATGTCTTTTTTCTTCTCCTTTGAAAAGAAAACAAAGAGGAGGCACTTTAAAGGGATAATCCCATTTCATGCTCCTCATGGGTGCATGGAAACCCAGTTTAGTGACATCTCTTCAGGTCTTGCCTATCAGCTATCGGTGTCAGTACCTTCAGCACCGACAGATGACTTGGCAGGGGGAGTCCTGTGGGGAGCTCTTCCAAGGAGCCCCCCGGGAAGCATGGTGACGCCTCCTGCACAGCACCCAGCTCTCTCCCGGAGGTGAGGCTTCTCTACTTTGCAGACAGCCTATGAGAGGGGGCAGGCTCCACACTGCTCTAGGCAGAGCGGTCAGAGGTCAGAGGCCTGTCCCAGAGGGAGGACACCTGCTGCGGCATCTGTGACTGTGGGGGATGGGTGGATTTGCTCTTCTTTCTGCATCTTCCACATTCTTCTACAATGACATACTATATTTATAATCATTCAAAACTCACTTAAATCAGTTCTACCAAAATGTTCATGTTCCTCATGCTTTTTAGGCTACAGGACCCAAAAGGAGGCTAGTGGATCTGGGGAGTAAAGGCTATTCTCGTGGCCAGGGATAATTGGGGGGGCAGCTGTGACAGCCAGTCAGTGAAGGGGAAGGAGGGTGAGCTGCCAGGGCTGCATGGCCATGGGTGAGACCCTGCAGGGGCAAGGCCCACCTAGGGTGGGGCTGAGGTATGTGCCAAGTCTAGAAAGGTGGCCTGGAAGGCTGGAAGTTGAGATCACTCTAATTTGTGGCCTCTTCTAAATGCCAAGCAACGTTGGCACGCCTCTCAGGTGCCTTGCGACTAGCCTCCCCATACCTCGTATTGTCATTATAGTGCTAAGCAGCTGTGATAAAACTGCTGGTCCCCACACTCTGGGCAGCTGCACCTCGCCCTCTTCGTCATTCCCACACTATCATAACCTGTTGTGACCTTTGGCTTTGTCAGGACAGAGGCCTGCTTTGCGTTTAGGGATTGAGTCTTGAGAAGGGAGGGGCAGACACGGAGTAGTGGCCACACACCTGCATGTGCTGACTATGAACCCTGTGGCAGCTGTCCCCACTACACAGGTAGGGACAGGAGGCTCCAGGAAGGTGAGGACTCATTGGGGTCACACAGTCAGATGTCTGGTGGAGATGAGATCAGGCCATATTCCACAGAGTATCTGAGAGATTCACTTCCTGTATAATAAGTATCCGGGGTGCTCTGTGAGCTTCTTCAATTACCAAACACCTGCCAGTAATACACAGACTTCTCTTCTCCCCATGAATTTGGCTGGAAAGGAAGAGTTTACTCACAAAAAACCCAGAATATGGACCTAAGAGTTTTCATTTTTTTTCCCATCAAAATTAAGATGTGTATTTCATTTTAAAAAGAGTGGAACAAACACAAACTCTTAAAAAAATAGGTTTGAAGGTCACAAATCCTAGTACTTTTTCTTGTCTCACAGCCTTGACTGCTTTGGCACGGATGAGGGTCCTCCATGTAATCTGGTTACAGTTCTGGGATCTTATTCGGGGTTGATGGAGACGTGGTGTCCTGTCATTCTGGATAATCCTTATCACAAATGGCACTGTGCTTGCTCCTGTCAACGTCTTGCCTTTCTCTGCCTCACTGTTCCAGTGCGGACACAAACAAATACCATGACGATGTGTGGACTGGGCTCTTTCCAATGCCAGTGCTAAGGACCACCCCTGCCAGGGAACTGGCCTCTGTGAATAATGCGAGGAAATCAGGCCTCAGGGGGCTCCAACCCTCCCCTAGCTTTGGGAGCTTAAAGAGCTTGAGATCAATTTTATAATCCCGTGGTTTCTTTGGACCTTGTCTATTATGTGAACAGGATATTTGAGGAAGCTTCAAACCTCAGGAAAATAACTCAAATCTCCACAGTCAGAAAATGAACAACAACAATTAAAAAAAAAAATGCAAAAGAAAAAGAGCAATTTCCATTTTAATAAAAAAGGGGTCCTATTTTTGATAACTTTGGTTGGAGAATTATACAGATCAGATTAAATACTAGCATTTAGTAAAATTCATTTAAGATTATACAGCATTTTAAATATAAAAATAAGTCTTTTAATTAAAAAGAGTATACCAGCAGCCCTGAATATACCCATAAAATTGAAAAGTATGAAAGTGGGATTGTATCTGGACACAATTCCGTAAGCATAGTTCCCACACCTCATAGGGAGTTTGACATGGAATTTTTTTAACTTTTAAATAATGCAACGGATTTCCCTCTTATGCAAGATACATTTTGAAGTGATGTGGATCCTCCTGGCTCTTGTGCAAAGGATGGTAGGATGACCTGAATGAGAGGACAAAGAACCCCCGGGCACAGAGCACCAAGATGCTATGGACAGGTGGGCACCCGAACGCATCTGTAGGAGGTTTATGCTTGCTTCACCCGGAGGGGTCAAAACCAAAATTGGAATCTTCTTTTTTCCAGCTGGTATCTTCTAACGATTCTCAGTGTGGTTAAAATGCCCCTACAAAGAGAAAACAGCACATTGTGGGAATTAATTTACCTTGGCCACATTCATACACCTTGGCTACATACTCCCCAACAAGAAGAACTGCATTTATAATGTCTACACTAAAAACTGAAAATAGTATCTTTGTTTTTGAGGTGAGCATAGATATAGATATATTATTATCTATTAAACTATAATTAGGATATTTAAAGCATTTTCAATAGTGCCTGGTGTATACAATGTTCTTAATAAATGTTATTTCCCTCCTCTCCTACAGCACTATGAGGGAAAATAAGAGAATGAAAATATCTGCATATTCACAAAATACATTTAAAAAAATGATGTTGTCTAAGTATCCAATCAGATTCAGCACAAAGCAGCTCTTTTCACATCTGGAAGTAACCCAGGCCCCAGCGATCCCCAGCAGGGCCAGCCCCTGCCCACCCTCAGCTCCTGCAGCAGGCCTCTTCTCTCTTCACCTTCACCTGCAGAAATAACTGGGAGAACCAGATGGCTGGGGACGGACCCTTGGCCAGACACTGTGCCACTGTGCAATGAGAGGTCTCGTCAGCATCTAGGAATCTCTGTCGCACTGGCCACATATACTGGTACAAAGGCAGAGGCACGCATGGGTCACAACACAATGGCAAATGGGCTCCCTGGGCTAGCTGAGGCCCAGGAAGATGGGTGAGCCAGGCGGTGGGGGAACAGAGCAGCGCTGTCCCCGTCCTAGAGGGCAGGTGCTTCCCTGAGCCCCAAGACTCGACAGGAGACTTGCAGGGCGGCACGTTGATTGCATGTCCACGACTCATCCCGGTGATCAGAACAAAATGCTATAGCTGCAGGGAAGCGCAGACACAACTCTCCCTGCTGGGAGCGCTGAGGAAGACTCTGCACAAGGTTAACTCACATGGGTCTCGTGGGCCACGAAGAGAGTCTTAGGAGGTGGAAGGAGGCAGGCCCAGCAGGGTTAACAGCACAGGTCTGACTGTTCTAGAACTAGAGCAGCTTTCTGTGACGACTGAAGGCAGAGGTTCATGGGGACATGGGCAGGGATGAGCAATCTGCCTGGGAAGGCAGCTGCACTGACACTGTGAAGGGCTCCGAATGCCACAGTGAACTTATTTAAAGGGCTTGTGTTTCCCACCATAGCCTCAGAATTACACATGGTAACAGGTATCACTTCAGAAAAGGACACTATGGAAACATGTCTCTTCACCGCAGTTCTCAAGGTCTTTAACAGTGTAATGTAAATCAAATCTCCAAAAGGTAAGGGAAGCGTGCAGCATTTGCAGCTCTGACCTTTGGCCAGAGACCCTCTGTGCTAAGACCCTCGATGGCAGAAGCTCAGCTGGAGAACCATGGCTCTGGGTAGTAAACCACAGAGACAAGGTCAGTGTCAGCTGTGGGGGAGAAGTGAGGTGGGCAGGGCCAGGAGATGACAGGCCTCCACTGGAGGAGAGACAGTGGGGTTGGGGGAGGCGCTTTTCAATTAATTTCATACTTATTGTCATCACCTCCACATAACTCAAAACATTAATAAGGCCAGGTACAGTGGCATGTGCCTGTTGTCCCAGCTGTGTGGGAGGCATGGATGGGGGCATCACTTTAGCCCAGGAGTTCAAGGCCAGCCCGGATAACGGTGAGTTGGTGTTTCTAAAAATATGAAATTAAAAGCTTTAAAAAAATTTGTTTTGAGACGGAGTCTCACTTTGTCACCCTTGGTAGAGTGCCATGGCATCACGCTCACAGCAACCTCAGACTCTTGGGCTTAAGCAATTCTCTTGCCTCAGCCTCCCAAGAAGCTGGACTATAGACGCCCACCACAACGCCGTTGTTTAGCAGGCCTTGGCCAGGTTTGAATCCAGCAGCCTGTGGGACGCATGTGGCCGGCGCCCATCTGCAGAGTGCAACCCACTCCAGGGCAGCAAAGGGAAGGAGGCCTGTACTTTATCGTGAACTTCAAGTTCTAGTATTTCAGATTCTTGGAGACTTGGATTGTTCTGTTTGCTACATTTCCTAACATTTCCCCCGCCCCATGGTAGTAGATTTGTTTGTGTGAAGCTTTTTTTTGTAATCTTATCCTCAGTGGGGGTTATTTTATCTCTGGACGTTGTATGCACTAGATGGTGAGCCTGCCTATAGGATAATTCTGCACTAACCACTCTTCACAGCCTTACGACCATCAATGGCCTCTACCGATTTTTATGTTAAGGCTTTAACTTTGGTTCCTACGCTACTGAGACAGAATAGACTTGGAGCCCACCTTATGCACAGCCTGGTATTTTAATTTCCAATCCCCTTTTAAAGTACAGTCAGAACTTCAAGGCTCTGAACTTTAGGCCAAGGTCCAAATCCTAGCCCCGACATCTCTTTTAGAACAAAATTGCATCTATCTCAGGACATCAGAATTCCAGTCCCCAGCCTGTGGGCCCATTCTCTATTGATTAGAGTGCCATGACGTCATAGCTCTCAGCAACCTCAAACTCGGACTCCAGAGATCCTCTTGAGTAGATGGAAACCCAATAAACCTCAAAACCCAAAAACGGCCAAGCCCCAATAATGAGCCCTGAGCAGTGAGTCTGCACCCACTGCTCTGCTTGTTTCCTGTCCTCATTCATCACACGATCAGTGAGGTACTCAGTGTTTTACGAGTGGTTCCTGGCCTCTCTGTCTGCAGCAGGAGGGCACACGTCGGCCTTAGTGCAGTCTAACATGCTTGCAGAAGTCTAAATCACATTTTGTTTTCCTTCTAGTCATCTGAGGCCCCTCAGCTCCTTCAGAACCTGAAAATGATCTAAAAACAGTTCATTTTTTAAAAAAAGTAGCTCTCTGGTATCCATATTCCAGAGCAAACATTTGCAGTCATATGGTGCCAGAAACTGAACCTACTATCAGTAGTCTGTTCAGACTCATCTACACTGGGATTGGTATTTGGCAACACTGACACAGCCAGATTCTTCTGTTAGCCAGCCCACTCGCTCACAGCGTGAATAAATCAGCCCTGTATCTTAGCCAAGAACCTCTCATTGTGTCTGGGGAGGACGCCCACAAGAGCCACAATACCACTGCCACACTTCTCAGAGGGTGCTTGAGCTTGTTGCTGGGTCACCAGTGTGGGGGACTGACACTGGCATGCTGACTGCAAACACACAGATCAGCCAAAAAAAGCAGAGAGGAGGGGACTCCAAGGAGACCTCGCAGGCTTCTGCTGCCCCGTCAACCATGCCACATGGCAGGCTGATCACTTAACCCCTGGGGGCCTCATTTTCCTTATCTGTAAATTGACAGGGTTAGACCGATGAACTCCAGCATCCTTGCCAAACCAAGGGAAAAAATGCATGGAGCACAATTCGATTCTTACAGAATGATCAATGAAACTCCTGTTGATCCCTCCATGATTGTGTTTTCTGCTCTCAGGACAGAGGAATAAAGGCCTGACAAGTGCGAGCCGTCGCTAAAATAAGACACAAAGAGCGAAGCACTAGGCATCGATCTTGGTTAATCTATGTTGGAATGTTACATTCTCATCTTTGGGCACTGTTCCTGGCCTGACACTCAGACCCACCAGCTTAAGCACTCGCAGTATCTCTCTGACCACTTCGGGCCCAGGAGGAGGGCAGAGATCACTAGGTTCTGGGTGGCTCCTGTTTTACTCCAGAATTTACAGATGATGCAGCTGTAGGAAGCAATTACTAATAATTTACAGATAGGTAAACAAAATAAACAGACATATTTTAAAGGTCATGTATTTGGAGATAAGAGGAAAGGCAAAAAAACCTGCATCCACTTAGGATCAGAATAATCACACTTTGGCTCCTCCTGCTGTTCCTACTGAGGAAAACTGCACCGAACACCCTGCTGCGGTGCCCTGGATTCTTACTCCCTCGCTGCCTGCCCCTGTGCCTGTGCATGCATGCACACACATCTCATGTACAGAGATACACGCATGCACACCAGTCCATACATACAGAACACACACACACACACACACACACCTTCATCAGGCAGTGGATTTCAGGGTCAAAAAGTAAACATAGACTTATGCAGACACTTCCCTTAGTACTTGCCCTCAAATGAAAAAAAAAAAAAAGCTTCACAAGGCTAAAGAATAGGCTGGTATACAAAATCAGTCTGGGAAGAAGGGCTCCATGACACCAAGAAACAGCATGTTTCACACACTGGCTTTTAAGTGGCAATTTCCTACCAGTTTGAGCAGTAAGACACAATAGCACAGATTAAAAAAAAAAAAGCAGAGGGGCCGGGCACCAGGGCTCAGGCCTGTAATCCCAGCATTCTGGGAGGCGGAGGCAGGTGGATTGCTTGAGCTCACAAGTTTGAGACCAGCCCAAGCAAAAAATGAGACCCCTATCTCTACTAAAAATATAAAAACTGGCTCAGTGCCTGTGGCTCAAGCATCTAAGGTGCCAGCCACATACACCAGAGCTAGAGGGTTTGAATCCAGCCCAGGCCTGCCAAACAATGACAACTACAACCAAAAAATAGCCAGGCGTTGTGGCGGATGCCTGTGGTCCCAGCTACTTGGGAGGCTGAGGCAAAAGAATCACTTAAGCCCACGAGTTGGAGGTTGCTGTGAGCTGTGATGCAATGGAATTCTACCCAGGGCAACAACTTGAGGCTCTGTCTCAAAAAATAAATAAATAAATAAATAAATAAAAATAAAAACGGAGGCAAGAGGATCGCCTGAGCCCAAGAGTTGCAAGTTGCTGTGATGCCACGGCATTCTACCCAGGGCAACAACTTGACACTCTCTCTCAAAAAAAAAAAAAAAAAAAAAAAAGCAAAGGGATATTAGCGGCAGCAGGATGAGGCTTCACTGCATTTTCCCGTAACGTCCAGGCTCTCCCCGCAACCGTGTGACTTAGCAGGATGGCTCTGCGGCCCTCCAGACTGCGGTGCCTGTGGAATGAGGAGCTGACCCTGATTTGGGGGTGGGGAGGTGACAGACCCAGAGGCCCATTCTGATAACAGTAGTCTTGTCCCCCCAGGATTCGTGTACTCTGTTAACTTAGCAGCCCAGGGAGGCTCCAGGGAGAACACAGAAACCAGCCCAGAGATTTCAAACGGAAGGAATTTAACACAGGATTCAACTTCACAAAGGACAAAACAGATGTGAAGCCACTGGGAGAGTGAGGCAACCCAACACCTGTCACAGCCAAAGCCACCAGCTCCCAGGGCTGGGAGGAAGGGAAGGCGGTGTGACCTGAGAGGCAAGAGCTGGGACTACAGGGAAGGGCACAGGAAATGCTTCCTCCCATCCTCCCGACACTCCGCTGTGCTGCCAGAGCCTCACACCGGCTGAATCCACCCAAGTCAGAAGTGAAGGGGTCCGAGAAATACATTCTTCACCATACAAAGGAGGGGGCAGCCAAAGAGGGGAACAGAGCTGAGACAACAGCTAACTGACCATCCTGCCAGGCCAATAAAACCTGAGGGTGGCCCCTTCCCTAAAAGATCCCAGGACTGAGGAGCTGAAAACAGCAGAGACCAGAACCCACTAGGAAAACACGGCACTGAGGAGACGCCTCCTTTCCCTCCAACAAACATCTTAAGTTCTCTCTCTAGTTTTCTACCTGGTAAGCCCCACTCCCCTTTTCACACATCTTCTTTTGAGTGTTCTGGAGATCTCTGGCAGGCATGTAAGGCTTTACGTAATTAGTTTGAACTGCAAACAGCATAACTTCCCTATTACACTTGGCTGCCATGTGGCCCTCATGCAGCAAGCCAAGTTGGTCCGAGAAAGGAAGCCCGGTCTGGAGACATGTGTGGAAGGAAAGGAATGGGAAAGACGAGTCCTAGTGATGGGCACCATCCACCTGCTTCTGGGCCTGCAAGACCAGAAAACACACAAAGAGAATAAGCAGCCAGCCCTGGGCAGGAGCGAACACCTGGGTGCATATGCCAGGTCCAGCCACACCCAACGCGACTTTCAGCAATGTGAGCAGGGTGATTCAGGGCTAAGAGATGTTTCTAAATAATAATGTGCACTCAGAGTTGAACCAGCACTGTAATTACTACACAAAACCACTCAGTGACTCCTGAAACTGTCACCACTGTAAACTACAAGCCAGAATGGATCAAGTAGGAAAGAGACCAAAATGCAAACTTGGAAAAGAGTCTACAGAGAACATTCTTGCACAGACCTTATACATGTGAGGAAGGACTCATTGATTAAAATAAGGAAAGGAAGCCAGGCCCTGTGGCTCACACCGTAATCCCAGTACTCTGGGAGGCTGAGGTGTGCAGATCGCCTGAGCTCACAAGTTCGAGACCAGCCTGAGCTAGAATGAGACCTTGTCTCTAAAAATAGCTGGGCATTGTGGCGAGTGCCTGTAGTCCCAGCTACTTGGGAGGCTGAGGCAAGGGAATCATTTGAGTCCAAGAGTTGGAGGTTGCTGTGAGCTAGGATGCCACAGCGCTCTACTGGGGGCAACAAAGTGAGATTCTGTCTCAAAAAAAATTTTTTTTAATTAAAAAAAAATAAGTAAAGGTATAGGAATAGAAGGCTATAGGAACTCAGGCGACCAAGCAATAAGTGTTCAGAAAAGATCACCTGACGTCCTCCTGAGGTCAGAAATATATTAGTGAGATAGGGCACACAGGTGCTTACTGGGAGTAAGCCACCAAACAAGCTGAAAATCATATGCAAGTTTCCAGGTTAGAAATTCCACAAAAACCACCCTTGATATAACCTTTGCATCTCTTTGATCCAAGGGAGCCATTCTGAGTTATCCACGGGAATTAGGGGCCAGGAGACTGGCATGCTCACAAGTGTACCCGGCAAGCACTTGTGAATGGAACTGCAGTTAATAAAGTCTTCTGAAATTTGGAACTGTTGCCCGTAGGTGATTTATGGTTAAGCACAACTCCCTGGGATCTTGCATTTCTAAAAATACTATTTGCTTTTTATTTAACACTGAACCTTTTGATGTTTTAGAATACGAAAATAGTAAGTGTCTTATTATTTTAAGAGCTTAGGAGAGAAACTAGCCATATTATTAGAAAAAGAAGATATATGCAGCTGTAGTCTGTTCAAATATCAAGAGGTGTGACTTTTCAAACTCACATTTCAATCTTTATTTACATAAGACTTTTTGAAATAGTGGGTGTAAATATTAAAACGCCCAAGCCTGTGTGAAATTTTATTGAGAATAACTACAAATAAAAGGGAAACTGATTTTTTAAAGTCAGTTTCTGAAATTTAGATGAAAAGAATATTGAGCATTAACAAAAAAAAATGATATTTACATATCAATGTAAGTTTTTTGCTCATAGATTCATTTCCTATGAAACATAACAGAGGCAAGCTTGGGGAATTACAAAGAAAGGAAAAATCCTAATCAAATAGGTACTGTTGTTCAAACAGAATATTAGCCAAAATGATCTAATCAGTTGCTTGAACTAAATATTTTTTTTCTTTAAGACATTCATGCCAGAACATAACCCCTCAGAGCATTAAGAATCTGTATTACATTCCAAGAGTTTGCCTCTAACAGATGGGGGGATTTAGAAAATACATCCATGTAAAGGGAGTGGGAAAAAGAAGGTACTAGTCAGTCTCCAGAAAATATGTTAATTTCATCAAAACAGGGTCATACTTCTCAAAGTACGTACTATTTGTTTGCATCCCAGGATATGGTCACAGCTATATGAATCAACCTAAATGTACAAAGTTCAAGTTGCTGAATCTTTAATTTCCCCCGTGTTCAGAATTATACCCCAGAATGCAACATAACCTGCCAAATTTTTTCCCAAGATAGAATACAAACAGTAGAAAGTACACGGTCATGGGGTGAGTTTCACCCTATCTTTGTTTTTGCATTTGTCTAAAGACTTCAGATAATCAGAGTTCACTTGGACAAAGCTGTCATGGTTTTAGGTCTTTGTTTAAAACAAAATCAGTGCTCACCATTACAAAACACAGGAGCCAACAATGTGTCAACTGAAGATCTCTGTAATTTATTGACTGGATCTTTTGCTTATCAAAAACAGAGCAACACATTTCTCTAAAGATCTTTAGAGGGCAGTCTCAGAAATACACTCACATACACACAAATTCCTGGTTTCTATGTGGGATTTAAATGCAATTCTATTTTATTGCAATATTAATATTTCAAATTTAAAATTAAAAATACCCCAAGAATTATAGAGGTTATCAAAGACATATTAACTTGTTCTTGGAGTGAGTTCAAAATTAATAACAAAGGTATTATTATGCTGATATATACTTGATGATATTCTGTCCAATAGAAGAGACTGAGAATGTAACTCTGGCAGTTTCTGGCCTCCCTTTACTTTCAATTAATGGTGCAAACATTGTGTTTCCTTCTGAAATCTGTAATTTATGTGAAGTTTACAGAACCATGCAAGAAAAGCTTAAAAAGAGAAAAGAAAAAAAGCAATGTTGATTCCCATTTAGATAATTAAATGAGAAAGTTAGGTATTTTCTCCAAGATGTCCTTAAATAATTCTCTATTTTAACTAAATCAAGTGGCCTGTTCTATTCTATAAACACTACTTTTTAAAAGGAACTTTAAATGTATTTGCAAATTCTATTTCCAATCTGAAGCGGAAAACAAATTAGTTTGCACCCCAACTGAATGCTAAGAGAAGCTTAAATCAATCTTCACTTTTTTATTTACGTCTCTCATTCCTTAGAAACATAATTGCAGTTTTTATTAACTTTGCTTTATGGGTCTAATATTAAAGAAGAAGTCTATCTTTTATGTCACAGCAGGAAAGTTAATGCACTTACAGATTCCCCCGCAATACATCTTGGGCAAGGCTGGGCTGGGCTCCTTTCACCGTTCTGAGGAATCTAGTTAACAAATCACAGTTGCAGATGTATCAGAACAATGATTATTTACACTTTCTATTAAAATATTTAAATGGGCTAACTTGTTTGATGGGAAGAGTAACATACCCCTGCATTTGGCTTCCCCTCGCCACTCTCTGGCTTCAGTGGTGGGGGGCAGCCTCTTGGTGGAGGCTCCCAGTTCCCTGGGTCCCAGGACACCAGGGTACAGGTGTTCACCTGGTGGCAGCCAGGCTCGTGCCCAATGGCTTCTAATCTCCTACATACCCGTTTCTGAAATGAACAAAATTTTGCTTTAAATGGGCTCATAAAGCATACAATGCTCTAATTGAATTTGCTTTCAGCAAACTTCAGCTGCAAATATAGAGCCCTGTGGAGCTGGAGAACTTTATAGGACATTGGAGGAGATGACTTTAAACTTTATCTTTTCAGAATAACAACCATCAATCACATTTAACCTCATTATTTCCAGCATCGTCTGATATTTACTTAGTTTTATAGATTTAAAATAGTCATTTTAAACAATTTTGGCCGAAACTCTTGCAATAAACTATTGTTACTGGTTTACTGATATTGAAAATGTACAAAACCTGTAAATTTTGTTCAAGCAACTAGTTATATGATTCAACACATTTTGCTTAGTATCAAGTTACATACCTTCTTAATGTAACATGAATAATTCACTTGTGAATAATTCTATCTTACTGGCACTGAAGAGCAAACTAATTTTGTTTACTTAAAAAAGTTGTACATACAGTCCATAACTGATAACTTAGGGAAAGTTAGCATTTGGCTTTTGCTTCCACATGAACTAAAGATAATAATTAGAAAAGTAATCTTTTAATGCTATAGAAAAACGTATTCAGCTCCAAAGTCACAAGACCTTGTGTATTTTTAGGATAACAATGTTTCAGCTGACAGTGCTGTAGAGGTAGGAGGACCTTTGTGAACAGTCATGGAGTCCACCAGGGCCCAATATGAGCCATCTATCCCAGGAGCCCTGGCCAGCCTGGGAGGCCCTGCTGCTGGGCAGCCTCTCCTGGTCAGAAGATACATCCTGGGACACTGGCATCTCCTCAACCTCTTCAGTCACTTGCAAACCACCCTGTTGATTTTTGCCAAATTTGTTTTTTTTGAGACAGAGCCTCAAGCTGTCACCCTGGGTAGGGTGCCATGGCATCACAGCTCACAGCAACCTCCAATTCCTGGGCTCAAGCGAGTCTCCTGCCTCCACCTCCCAAGTAGCTGGGACTATAGGCGCCCGCCACAATGCCTGGCCATTTTTTAGTTGCAGCTGTCATTGTTGTTTGGCGGGCGGGGCTGGATTCGAACCCACCAGCTCAGGTGTACATGGCTGGCGCCTTAGCCCGTTGAGCCACAGGTGCCGAGCCCAGTTTTTCTATTTTCAGTAGAGACAGGGTCTTGTTCTTGCTGAGGCTGGTCTCAAACTCCTACCCTCAGGTGATCCCCTCACCTCAGGCGTGACTCACAGTGCCTGGCTGTGCAGTTTAGAACAGGGCCTGGTTCCTTCTAAGAGCTCAGATAGTGTGAACCATTAGTCTTTATGTACAAAATATCTATTCTCTGTGCTCAGGGAATGATTAACAAGAGGTGACAAACATCATCATTTTACATGAGAATTCTGAGGTCCAGAGATTGACTCACTCCAGGTTATATGGCTAAGCACGGAGGGGCTGGCAATGGAATCCCAGCCCTCTCTTTTTGTAGTGGGACAGGGATAAAATGTGATTAATGACCGCAAACGGAGGGACAGAGGGAACGAATGGAATTTTTTAAAAAGCAAGATGGGGAGGGAATGACCGGGAGCTGCGACTTCAGGGGAGGAAGCCTCACCCAGCCGCCCCCGCCCCAGGTCTACTACTACATGGGCGTGGACGCGATGCGGGAGCTGCTGGCCGTGGACGAGGAGGCGCTGAACCAGGCGCTGGTCTTCCTGGCCAAGGCCGGCGAGTCGGAGCTGGGCGCCACGCTGCCCGAGCTGCAGCTGCTGCGTGGCAAGTGCCTGCGCATCAAGGGCGAGGAGGCCAACGCGGCGGCCTGCTTCAAGCGCGCAGTGGAGCTGGATGACGCCGGCTCCAGCCACACCGAGGGCTTCGGCTGCCTGCTGGAGGCGCTGCTGGCGCAGTGGAGCCAGGCGCAGCTGAGCGACGGCGAGCTGGGCCGCGAGGTGGACGTTTGGCTGCGCCGCGCACAGGACAAGTACCCAGCGGCGAGCCTGCGCCAGGAGCTGCAGCGCGTGTGGCGCGGCCACACGGACGAGGTGCTCGGGCTGGCCCGGGCCTTGGTGGGCCAGGGACGGCCGGCGCTGGTGCGGCTGCTCTTCGAGACCATGGAGCGCGAAGGCGAAGGCGCAGGGGCGCCGCGGGGCCGCAGGGCGCTCTCCCTCTGATGCGCCGCGCCCAGGCCCAAAGCCTCCGCTAAAGACGCCGAGGCGCCGCCCCTCCGCCGCTGATTGGACCAAATCTGCACGCTTGAGACCGGCCTGTCCTGCCATAGGCTGGCTGGTGAGCGGAGCCAATCAGATCCTCCGTGGGGAATAGGGAATTCCAGAAACGAGGAGACCCTAGCGCGGTTTGAAGCGCCCACAGGGGCAGAAGGGTCTGCCCCGGGAGAGCAACGGAGGCTAGCGGCGGAGGGGAGAGGTTACTGGGAAACTGCCGATTAAGGGGCAGAATTTTGCAGACATGCAGAAAATAAGATGGCTGCGAGGCTCTTGAGAGAAAAAGAGAATTGCCTCGGTTGTGGCGGTGTTCTAGTCCCGGTGCTTAATCCCTGAGGCCTGAGTAGGCCTGTCTTTGGAGTCCCAGGAGCCACACTCTTTCCGTATAATAAAGCCCCCTTTACTGAAGCTGACTGGAGTGGGTCTCAGTTCCTGCAGCTAGAAAAGCCCTAGCTAGAACAGATGGCCAGGTTGCACAGGGAGTGAGTTTCGGGCAAGGACCTAGCCTAAACCGGGAGCTCAGGGCTCTCTCCTCCACCTCTACCAGTTTTACAGCAACCCGCATCCTAAACTCCCTGTAGTCCCTTTACTTGACTTCCCTGTTCTTTAGGGAACCTAGAAACCCTAGCAGGAAGTGCTACCTGCCCCCAATCATGAACATTCTACAAGAGAATGAAGAAAATATTGGAGTTCTACACAGCTGGAATCATAGTCATAGAATCTTAGATGTGGAGGTGGGTCAAAGACTCTGATTGCCAGCAGATCTCGAAATGGCTGGGCTGGATTCGGGGGCCTAACACACAAGCTCTGTTTAAACCCCAAATTCCAGATTAAGTTATTGCCAGACTCCAGGAGTGCTGGTTGTACGTCACTGCAACAATAAGCTCCCCAGGATGGTCTGTAATAACCTTTTGCACATTTTCCTTTCTTTGCTTTGCTTTCCTCATGTCCCTGGCCTCAACATTACCAGGGACAGGCCAGCACCCCTGCGTTGCACCTTGTCTATCCACTGACTGATGGAGAACAGACTGAAATTCAGTGCCCCAGAGATCACACACTCCAGCTCCTTCATTGGGCAGTTGGGAAAACTGAGAGCCATGGAAGGGAAGTGGCTCACCAAAAGCCACACTTGCTGACCTCCCCACTCTGTACCTCAAGCTTACCATCGGTTTAGAAAAATAGTAATAAACTGATCAACACTAAAGCATTAAGTGTTTATGTGTCATTTGTTACATGGGGTACACTGATAGCCACTGGGACAGTGCTTAAACACTAATGCTGGCGTTCCAGGTACCTGTGAAATCTGGGCAGTGAGGCCACCCGAAGGCCCCTGATTCTACCTCATGACTCTTCAGGGCTCACCACTTTGGGCGGTGACTTCTCTCCCTCCCTCCATCTCCTTTCACTTCCATTGCAACAGAGGCCAGGAGGTGAGTCAGCAGCAGTCTTCACACACAGCCCTGTTCACTTCTCCCACACCTATCGTATCCCTTCTCCACCCAAGACTGTGACCTATGACCTCCCCTGAAATGGGAACCCCTCCCTTTCCTTCCCAAAACAGATGAGCTAAACATCAGGCATCTGGGCTGGCAGGTTCGAACCCAGCCCTGGCCTGCTAAACAAAAATAAATAAGTAAACAAAAAATAAACATAATGCAGTTCACTGGCAAAACTTAGAAGCTGAGGAAGTTTGTCTTTTTCCCCTCAGGTTTCTCAGTTCGTTTGTTTCCTTTCTTGCCTTTCCTGTCCCCAAAGTCATGCATTTCTCCCCCCATTACCTTCCCCTCCTGTCATACCCTTCTCAATAAACTGTCTTTCCACTTGGCGCCCATAGCTCAGTGGTTAGGGCACCCAGCCACATGCACCGAGGCTGGCAGGTTTGAGCCCGACCTGGGCCTGCTAAACAACTACAACTGCAACAACAACAACAACAACAACAACAAAATAGCCAGGTGTTGTGGTAGGCGTCTGTAGTCCTAGCTACTTGGGAAGCTGAGGCAAGGGAATCACTTAAGCCCGAGAGTTTGAGGTTGCTGTGAGCTATGACACTACGGCACTCTACTGAGGGCAACATAGTGAGACTCTGTCTCAAAACAAAACAAAACAAAAAACTCTCTTTCCAACATCTCATTCACACTAATCATATAAATGACTATTACCCACTACAGCTTCTCATGGAGTATCTACATATTAACAAAAAGCAAAAACAGAAAACCTCGTTTCCCAGAATGCCTACTACACACTCGGCCCTTTTCAACAATCTTGAAGGCTGCTTGTTAGAATCCTCATTTCACGGATGAGGTAATTGAGACACAGAATGAGGTTGCAGATGTAAGTAAAGAGACAGGATTTGTACCAGGCCGGCCCATTCTTGCTTTCTCCTAGAACATAGCCCTGCTATGTCATCTTTGGTCTGGAGCCCTGTGAACACCAGCCTTACCCCCATATCTGCTTCCAAACTGCCTTCCCTCGGTGCCTTTGGGCATCCCGGTCCTCCACTAGCCTTTTCCCATCATTTCTAGCCCAAGTGCTGAGCTCAAGGTGCCTCCTCCAAGAAGTCTTGCCAGCTCCTCCCACCTCTCATGAATCACTCCTTTTTAGGCATGGAGCACTTTGGGGGTATTACATTTATCTTCTCTCTTAGTATGTCTGCATTTCTGCTGCCCCCACTCGACTCTGGGTTCTTCATAGCAGGAACCACATCTGATTCAACCCCATGGGCCTGTTCTGAGCCTGGCATACAAAACAAGCTTTGTTTTGGTTGTTAAACTGAGTAAACTCACAGCAGTGACAAGGCTGCTCAGTACCAAACATGTCCATAGGACTGAGGCGGGGGAGTGGTCTGCAGCCCAAGGACCCTTGAGATCTAGAGCTCAGCCAGAAAACATGGTCTTCTTCCTACCTCCTATCCAGCTTTACACCAGCTCCCCAATTCTGCAATGGGAAAATTGAGGCCCAAAAGAGCAGGGGCTTGTCCAAGGCCAAGCTCATACTTCCAGACTTATGGTCCACTGCCCTCTGCCTTTTCAGGGATGTCTGTTTATCAGTTTCACATCTGTCAAATTTCAGATCATCATAGGTTTTCCATGAATTCATTCAACAAGTATTTACCAAGTACTGGCCAGGTGCCAAGCATGGAGCCAAGTTCTGGGGCTATAGTGGGGAGCAAAACAGACCCTGCCCTTGCCTTCAGGGAGTTCACAGTCTGCACCACCTACAGCAGGTTATGCCAGGCCCTATGGGCCACAGTAGGGACTCTAGAAGATCTATAGGAGGCTATTAAAGGTTTTAGCCATCAGAGCTGACTACCGCTGTTCCCCCACCCCAGCCCTACTCATCCTGGGTTAGTGGTCTTTACACGGTCCAGTGGAGAAGACAGCATGACTGTCCCTGGGCCTTGGGAGCTGGCCCTTGGCCGCTCCTCTTCAGCAAGCCACTAGTAAGACTAAGCCTGGCAGTTCCCTGAGTCTGTGGCTCCGGCTGGGGAGGGCGATCTCTAATTACAGCTTTGAGCCCTGTGGGACACCCCTGCCTACCAGGTGGTGAGGAGGACAGCTGCCACGCTGCAGAAGCAGGGGTTCCTCAGGGGAGCACTACAGAGTGAGAGCCGCAGTGACCCCATAATCAAAGTGATGAAGATGAATCACACCTTGTGCTGCCTGCCCACTTCTTCCTCTGTGTAGCAGCCATCACCAGGCAGCCAGAAATTCCCATTTAGAAAACATGAACACGGGTGGCACCTGTGGCTCAGTGAGTAGGGTGCCAGCCCCATATACTGAAGGTGGAGGGTTCAAGGCCCCGGCCAAACTGCAACAAAAAATAGCTGACATTGTGGCAGGTGCCTATGGTCCCAGCTGCTTGGGAGGCTGAGGCAAGAGAGTCACCTAAGCCCAAGAGCTGGAGGTTGCTGTGAGCTGTGAGGCCACGACACTCTACCCAGGGTGACATAGTAAGACTCTGTCTTAAAAAAATAAAAATTAAAAACAAAGAGCATGAGCACGATCAAGTCATGTTAAAGCTCATGAAAATGGGTGAAATTGCTCAGTTATAGGTTTCTAGTATCTCAGAGTTGGCAATCGCCTTAGTTATCACCTCTTTCAGCCTCCCCATCTGGAGAAGAACTCCTCGCTCATGAGTAATTCTGGAAGGAAGGTCTAAACACTTGCATGCCTCTGTCAGAAAGGCAGCTCACTACCTTATGAAGGAATCAATCCATTTTTCAACAGATCTAAGTCTTCTGAATTCATCCTTCTATTGAGTTGAAATCTTTTCTGTAATTTCTTTCCTTGATTCAGGTTAACCTTCTGGGGCCATTCAGAACAGACCCTGATTAGCAGAGTGATCTTGAAGAAGTTACTTTCCTGTGACCCGTGTTCTGTATGTTGTGGCACCTATTAATATTACAGTGTTTCAGCTCGGCACCTGTGGCTCAACGGGCTAAGGCGCCAGCCACATACACCTGAGCTGGCATCGAATCCAGCCCGGGCCTGCCAAACAACAATGACAGCTGCAACCAAAAAAAAGTGGCCGGGCATTGTGGCGGGCGCCTGAAGTCCCAGCTACTTGGGAGGCAGAGGCAAGAGACTCGCTTGAGCCCAGGAATTGGAGATTGCTGTGAGCTGTGATGCCACAGCACTCTATCCAGGATGACAGCTTGAGGCTCTGTCTCAAAAAAAAAAAAATATATATATATATATATATATTACAGTGTTTGAGTTGATCAGAGGGTGGCTGGCTACTCTGCCAGCGTCCAGGCTGAGCTCTGAGATGGCCACATAGCCTGAAGCCCGCACAGAGTGGGTGCTAGCAGCTGAAAGCAGAACAGAACAGGGCTTCTTCCCATTCCGAATCAGACCCCAAGGGAGCACCCTGTGTGGATGAGGTGGCTAGATGCCAAATGAAGTGAAATATCTCCTTTTCTCAGGCTGTTAACTTTTTTTCTTGTTTAAGGAAGGGGAGGATAATGACATTTAGCACTTTACAACTCAGCAGTAAAACGAGCAGATGGAAACAGATCCTGGGCATTGCCGGCATGCTTCCACCGAAATGCTCCCCAGCCTCCCCAGCTCCTGGGGATGAAGTCACTGGCTGGGCTTGCTGACAGGGTCAGAGACACCGCAGCTCCCGTTTCCTCCCCCAGCTGCAGGCTGCACACCCGGCAGTCCACCTGCTCTCACTTCCCACTTCCTTGCTTCCGCTCACCCTGAGCACCTTTCCTGCCTCCTTCCCGGGTCTGGTTGGAATACAACCTCCCTAGTTTTTTTTGGGGGGGGGGACAGAGCCTCAAGCTGTCACCCTGGGTAGAGTGCGTGACATCACAGCTCACAGCAACCTCCAACTCCTGGGCTTAAGCGATTCTCTTGCCTCAGCCTCCCAAGTGGCTGGGACTACAGGCACCCGCCACAACACCAGGCTATTTTTTGGCTGTAGTTGTCATTGTTGTTTGGCAGGCCCAGTCTGGATTCTAACCCGCCGGCTCTGGGGTATGTGGCTGATGCCTTAGCCGCTTGAGCTACAGGCACTGAGCCAACCTCCCTAGTTTTTAGATGAACAGAAAAGGAAAAGGATGTTCTTGGTAAGAGGGTGGTGAATAGACTCCCATGGAGCTGGGGAACGCTCCAGTTGGCCTCCAGGTGGCCATAGAAGGACAATGACTGAACAGGGAAGTCTCCCACCTAGAGGTCCTAGAAAATCAATGTCATCCTGCAGGCACAGTGGCTGGAGCCTGTAATCCTAGCACTCAGGGAGGCTGAGATGGGTGGATTGCCTGAGCTCACAGGTTCAAGACCAGCCTGAGCCAGAGCAAGACCTCATCTCTAAAAATAGCCGGGTGCTGTGGTTGGCTCCTATAGTCCTAGCTACTCGGGAGGCTGAGGCAAGAGAATCTCTTGAGCCCAAGAGTTTGAGGTTGCTGTGAGCTACAACGCCACAGCACTCTACTAAGGGCAACAAATTGAAACTCTGTCTCAAAAAAAAAAAAAAGAAAAGAAAGGAAAATCAATGTCATCATCATCAAAGCTATTTACTGAGAATTGCCATGGCCAGTAGCTATACATGGGTTTCACAGACTGTACCCCATTAAATCCTCACAAGCTGATCTAGGCATCAGTATCATTCCCATTTTACAGATGAGGAAACTGAGTCTCAAAGAGATTAAGTAACTGGCTTGGTGCCTGAAGCTCAACAGCTCGGGAGCCGGCCACATACACCAGACCTGGTGGGTTCAAACTCAGCCCGGGCCTGCCAAACAAACACCAATGACAACTACAACAAAAAATAGCCAGGTGTGAGATGGCTCCTGTGGCTCAGTGGGTAGGGCACCGGCCCCATATACCAAGGGTGGCGGGTTTGAACCTGACCGCAGCCAAACTGCAACAAAAAAATAGCCGTGCGCGGGCACCTGTAGTTCCAGCTACTTGGGAGGCTGAGGCAAGAGATTCGCTTAAGTCCAAGAGTTGGAGGTTGCTGTGAGCTGTGACAGCACGGCACTCTATAGATGGCAACATAGTGAGACTCTGCCTCAAAAAAAAAAAAAGAGAAACTCTTCTGAGGTCACTTCACACTGTAGTGAATGGCAGGCAGGCTAAAGAGTACTATTGAATGGCTTGTTAACTATTTGGGGTTTAGATTACTTTCTCTTCTATCACATATGTTGCTCTACAAACTGAACACATAAAATTTGGATGGATTTTTCATGTTTATGTTTCCAAACCAGTCGATAACTATGTAGTGAGACTTGTCCTATTTTTGGCATGTAAATTGTTTCATTACATTGCAGCTCCTCTGTGAATTTTATGTGTCACCCACAAAATAAAACAAACAAAAGAACTTCTACTGTGGTGGAGAGCTTTATTTCATCTGCCCAGCCCCTTCTTGGTGGGCTAACAATTGTGCCTTCTCTCACTATGAGGCAGTGGTGGGGCCAATCACAATGTCCCCCCCCAACCACTGACCCACGTTGGGCAAGAGAAAGAAAAATGCTTGTTACCTGGTATAGCTGTTGGTCCCTGTCCTGGCAGGATTAGGCTTAGCTGTGAGCATCAAAGACCTGATAAGTGATGTCTTAAACGGCCAGAGGTTTATCTTGCAAGGCCGGCTCGCTATCACTGAAGTGTGTGCCTGCACCCCGTCTGCCTTCACACACCACAGACATGCCCTTCATCCTACCGCAAAAAAAGAAATACCTGGGTGTTGTGGTGGGCACCTGTGGTTCCAGCTACTTGGGAGGCTGGGTCAACAGAATCGCTTAAGCCCAAGAGTTTGAGGTTGCTCTGAGTTATGACACCACAGCACTCTACTGAGGGTGCCAGAGTGAGACTCTGTCTCAAAAAACAAAACAAAACAGAACAAAAAAAGAGATCCTCTTGCCTCAGCCTCCCAAGTAGCCAGGACTACAGGCACCTGCCACAACACCCAGCTGGTTTTTCTATTTTTAGTAGAGATGGGGTGTCATTCTTGCTCACGCTGGTCTGCAACTCCTGAGTTCAAGAAAAATACACCTGCCTCAACCTCTCAGTGCTAGGATTACAGGCGTGAGTGACCGTGCCCAGCCTAAATTTTATTTTATTTTGTTTTGTTTTATTTAATTAATTAACGTATTTATTTATTTTTGGAGACAGTCTCATTTTGTCACCGTAGGTAGAGTACCGTGGCATCCTAGCTCACAGTACCCTCAAACTCTTGGTTTCAAGTGATCCTCTTGCCTCAGCTTCCCCAGTAGCTGGGGCTATAGGCGCCCACCACAACACCTGGCTATTTTTTAAAAATGGAGTCTCACCCTTCCTCAGGCTGGTCTCAAACTCCTGAGCTCATGCATTCCACCTGCCTCTGCCTCCCAGAGTGCTGGGATTACAGGCATGAACCACCGAAAAATTTAACCACCCAGGTTAAATTTTAGTTTTTTAGAAATTGCCAAGTCTCAGGTATTTTGTTGTAGCAGCACAGACTAACACAGCCACAGCACCCAGGTATTTGTTCAAACATTATTCTGGATGCTTCTATGAGGATATTTTTGGATGGAATTAACATTGAAATCCATGCACTTCGGCTCGGCGCCTGTGGCTCAGCGGGCTAAGGCGCCAGCCACGTACACCTGAGCTGGCGGGTTCGAATCCAGCCCCGGCCTGCCAAACAACAATGACGGCTGCAACCAAAAAATGGCCGAGTGTTGTGGCGGGCGCCTGTAGTCCCAGCTACTTGGGAGGCGGAGGCAGGAGACTTTCTTGAGCCCAGGAATTGGAGGTTGCTGTGAGCTGTGATGCCATGGCACTCTATCCAAGGTGACAGCTTGAGGGGCTCTGTCTCAAAACAAAAAAAAAAAGAAATCCATGCACTTCAAGTGAAACACATTTCCCACCCTAATGCGGGTGGGCCTCATCCAATCAGGTAAAGGCCTGAATAGAATGAAGATTGACTCTGCCAAGTAGGAGGGAATTTAGACTTGAACTGCAACATTGGCTCCTCCCTGGGTCTGCGGCCTACTGGCCTACTCTGCATATTTTGGATTTGCCAGTCTATGTAATCATATTGTTAAGTCTAGGCTAAAGTAGAAAAATACCAGTTAACTCCTGACAAATTTCTGGGCTGCAAGCCCTCAACAAAGTGGAGTAAGTCTGGTTCACTCCCAAGATAGATAGGAAAGTAGTCACTAACTTCTTGCTTGACTAACTCCTGGGCCTGGGAAACAACTGACTATCCCCAGACTGAACTTTAAACTATGCCAGGTAAAAAGAATCCTGAGACAGGGTGGTGCCTGTGGCTCAAAAGAGTAGGGTGCCAGCCCCATATACTGGAGGTGGTGGGTTCAAACCCGGCCCTGGCCAAAAACTGCAAAAAAAAAAAGAATACTGAGACAAAGATATATGGAGGAAAAGTACTGAAACTAAGATGTATGGAAAAATATTAAAACAAAGATGTATGACGTATGGCTAGCTAACCCACAAAATTCTACTTCTATACAAGGCTTGCTTGCCCCAAATGCACCTGGACAGCCTGTGTGCCAGCCAGGATTCGGATCAAGCTTTAAAAACTTGACTCCTTAAGCACTCGGGGCTGCTCTCAGAAACCCCATGTACATGGGACACTGAGGCAGTCACTGGCCAGCTCTTCAATACAAGGACTGTGCTGTCATTTGACTTGTTTGGCAGAGTGGTCTTTGTGGAACTCTTGGGTGCAAAAATATGATCCAATGGCTTAAAATAAATCTTTCTCGTTACATATATATGTATATATACACACACAACCTATTGGTTCTGTTCCTCTAGAGAACTCTAATACAGACGCCCTGAAGTCCTCCCTCATCCCAAGAGGAGGAGTCCACCACCTCAATACTCCCACAGCACTTTCCTTGTGCCTCTAATACTATACATCATAACCTATCTTGTAATATTTGTTAAGTATATAATAGGAAGGAAGATGTATGTATTAACTACTGCTTTGTACCAGGCACTGTACTGGGTGTCTTGAGCTCATTCTTTCTTTTATTTACAGTTCATTCAGTAAATATTTATTGAGTGTTACAATGTGCCGAGCCCTGGTCTAGGACAGGGGTTGGCAAACTATGGCCCACAGACCAAATTCCAGCTGCTGCCTATTTTTTTTTTCCAATAAAGTTTTATCAGAACACAGCCATGCTTATCTGTTTACATATTTCTGTGGCTGATTTCACGCTATAATGACAGGGTTGAGACAGACTATATGGCCTGCAAAGCCTAAAATATTTACTGTCTGGACCTTTACAGAGAAAGTTTGGGCCAGGTGTGGTGGCTCACACCTGTAATCCTAGAACTCTGAGAGGCTGAGGCAGGTGGATTTCTTGAGCTCAGAAGTTTCAGACCAGCTTGAGCAAGTGTGAGATCCATGTCTAAAAATAGCCTCTGATGTGTGAATGTTTCTTGAATAGGGGTGCCCCAGAGGTTGAGCCTGCGATGAAATGTCAGGGCATAAGGAAGGCTGAAAGCTCGCTCAGGCAAACAGCAACTTTATTTCTTCCACCAAAGCTTATATAGGCACATAACTTAATCAATAAACTTATGACTTAAACCTTGGCCCGAGGCCTCTTACTGCCTGGCACCTATGGGCCTACAGATTAACCAATAACCACTTTAATAACATTATCTAAAGCTATTCTTATGGGCTAAGGTTTAACTGGATTAACCAATAACCACTTCACTAAAGTTATTCTTACACTAAGTAATCAAAAACAAAACCACAAACAAGGTTCTGGGGGAGAAAGCTGTTTGAATGCTAAACCTTTAACAGACCATCTGGAGGCAGTTATTCATCTTTAGGGAGTAGTCTGGAAATCCCTGAGATATACCAGTACCTGCCTGCAGGCTTGCCCCCACGAAGCTCGGCCCTAAATCACTTCTACGTGATTAGGCCCCAAGCCACATACGGAGTTCTACCCAGGTTTTTTTCCTTTGTAATTCACAAAAGGCTTCAAACTTACCTTCACAAAATGGAACCATTTAAAGGTTTACTTATAGGCTTTTTGTCTATAAGCCAGGCATTGTGGTGGGTGCCTGTAGTCCCAGATATTTGGGAGGCAGAGGCATGAGAATCAGTTAAGACCAAGAGTTTGAGATTGCTGTGAGCTATGACACCACCACTCTACCAAGGATGGCAAAGCTCACACTCTGTCTCAAAAAAAAAGAAAAAAATGTTTGGTGACGCTGGTCTAGACACTGAGAAGCCACAGTTCTAACAAAACAGAGGCTCGGTGCCTGTAACACAGTGGCTAGGGCACCAGCCACAATTACTGGAGCTGGCAGGTTCGAACCCAGCTTGAGCATGCCAAACAACAAGGACACCTGCCACCAAAAAATAGCCGGGTGTTGTGGTGGGCACCTGTAGTCCCAGCTACTTGGGAGGCTGAGACAAGAGAATCGGTTAAGCCCAAGAGTAGAAGGTTGCTGTGAGCTGTGATGCCACAGCCTTCTACCAAGAGCAACATAGTGAGACTCTGTCTCAAAAAAAAAAAAAACAACCCAAAAGGGCAGCACCTGTGGCTCAAAGGAGTAGGGCACCGGCCCCATATACCAGAGGTGGTGGGTTCAAACCCAGCCCCGGCCAAAAACTGCAAAAAAAAAAAAAGCCCAAAAAGCAAAGATCTCTTCCCTCTTAGAGCTTACCTTCTTCTGTGGCTGGGGGGGTCCAGTAGGGAATGGAATAAACCAAGAAATAAGACAGACATTTACTATAAGTTGCAATAAATGCTATGGAGAAAAGTGAAGCAAGAGAAAGAGGGAGTGTCTGGAGTGCTGGAGGCAGGGTGGAGTGCAGTGAAAAATAGGGCATTAGACTGAGTGTGGTGGCTCACTCCTATAATCCCAGCACACTGGGAGGCCGGGGCGTGATGATCACTTGAGCCCAGGAGTTCAAGACCAGCCTGGGCAACGTAGTGAGGCCCATCTCTAAAAAACATAAAATAAAATTAGGCATGTGCCATAGTCCTAGCTACTGGGAAGGCTGAGGTGGGGGAATTGCTTGAGCCCAGGATTTCGAGGCTGTGGGGTGAGCTGTGTTTGGACCACCTCACTCCAGCGTGGGGTACAGAGTGAGCCCTTGTCCGAGAAAACAAAAGAGAGTGTCAGGAAGTTTTTGGCTTCAAAGGTGACATTCTAGTTAAGACCTAAAGGAGGGCTCGGCACCTATAGCTCAAACGGCTAGAGCGCCAGCTGTGTACACCAGAGCTGGCGGGTTCGAATCCAGCCCGGGCCTGCCAAACAACAATGACAACTACAACTAAAAAATAGCTGGATAGCTGGGCGTTGTGGCAGGCGCCTGTAGTCCCAGCTACTTGGGAGGCTGAGGGAAGAGAATCTCTTAGGCCCAAGAGTTGGAGTTTGCTGTGAGATGTGATGCCACAGCACTCTACCCAGGGCGACACCTTGAGATTCTGTCTCAAAAAAAGAAAGACATGAAGGAGGTGAAGGAGTGAGCTGGGGTGAAGAGGGGAGCTGCCAGGTAAAGGAACGACAGATGTAAGGGTCATGCTGGAGTTAACAATACTTACAACTGTACCAGGCACCATGTTCTAGGTCCCCTGCAAGGGCTTTACATACCCAGGCTTATTTCATTACTTAAAAGTTATTATCTCATTATACAATCTTACAAGAGAACAATCTAAATATACTTCTATCACAAATACTTTTAGAATACTTTCAGCTTACAAACTTTTGTAATGTTGTTTGCTTGATTGTCACAACATTTTATTTTTTATTTATTTTTTTTTGAGACAGAGCCTCAAGCTGTCACCCTGGATAGAGTGCTATGGCATCACAGCTCACAGCAACCTCCAATTCCTGGGCTCAAGCG
>CAUYRH010033097.1:0-27268 GCA_963574655.1 Perodicticus potto | reverse complement strand
CATGACTTCCTGCCTCCACCACACCCTACCCCTGTGGACTGTGAGCTCACTTCCTGCCTCCACCCTCACCCCACCCCTGTGGACTGTGAGCTCCATCATGACTTCCTGCCTCCCTACCCCCCATGGACTGTGAGCTCCATCATGACTTCCTGCCTCCTCCCCACCCATGGACTGTGAGCTCCATCATGACTTCCTGCCTCCCCTCTCATCCCGGACTGTGAGCTCCAATGACTTCCTGCCTCCCTCCCCCCAGATAGACTGTGAGCTCCAAGAGGGCAGGGTGCCTGCCTGAGTCACTGCCTTGTCCTCAGTGTCTAGACCAGCGGTCCTCAACCTGTAGGTTGTAACAATGAAAATACATCGCAGCCTTAGGAAGGTTGAGAACCACTGAGCTAGACAGTAATCACAGCAAAGGGATGAATAGAGACTGGTGCAAAATACTGTTGAAGAATTGTTGAGGTTGGGCTGTGCACTTTGCCCACATCATACAAATACAATCTTCCCACTCCCCTGCAATGTAGATACTGTCCTCAAGTCACTGAGAAGTTCAGTCTTGTTCTGAAGGACAAGCTTGTTAGGATAAATCTGTTTCTCTATCCCTATATCACACTACTTAGTGCACAGAAAATGTTCTCAAAGGGGCAAGTCTGCATCAAAAATTCAGTCGAGACGCTGCATTTCCTTGGCAGGTGAGGGTAGAAGAGACAGTTGGAGTCAGGAAAAAGGTAAGAGCAAGGTTAACAGCTGGCTTTAGAAGAGCTGTCATGAGGGAGTCCTTCAGGACTAATTAAATAATTTGACCATTAGTTAAATTATTGATGTGGATCGATGGGTGAGGAGTGCCCAAAGTTGAGCTTTGAGTGGGAATTAATCTTGAGTTTGGAGAGTTATGAAACTGTTGGGTGAAGTACAGCTAAAGGCAGGACAGTGAAAAAGTGTTTTCCAGGTTGTTACATGGGAGGCCATGCCTTCAGCTCATTGAAAAGTTGCACTGTACTTAGTATGATTTTAAAACTCTGCATCATTTAAAATTGGAATTTGATCTTCCTAGAGCCTCTTTTTACCTACTTTTTCATTCCTAAACTTCCCATGTGCTATTATGACATGAAATGCTAAGGAACAAGCTGTTTGGATTCCATGCTGAGTAGGTGATACATTGCCTACTCTGCCTCCTGACTACAAAGATGGGTGGAGTATCACTTTGTGGCCTTTTGGCTAAGATCAAATGTCAAAATGGAGTAAATGCTGTGAGACCTTATGGGAAAAGGGTAAGAACCCTTTAAGGTGGAAGAGAACAGCACAATGGTCATTGCTGTGGCAAAGTCAGCAATTCCTCATGCGAAGTTCAGGGGTTTCAGAGATGAAACACAAACAAAGATATCTTTCAGGAGTTGACCAAGAGTCTCTTGTCACTTTAAAACCATGAAGAACTAAGAGATGGAAGATTTGAGAAATCAAATCAAGAAGTCATTGTAATGTCTTCAACATGCTCGTGTAAATAAAGACCAACCAAATGAGAAAAGCAAAGGCTGTTTGTTGTGAGTTTGCTGTAACAGGGAGTCAGCCACATTGCTTGTGTTTGCCAGAAACTCCAAGGCAGACAGAACAGTGGGAAAGCTTTATACTAAAGAAAAGCAAAAGCTTCTGAGAGAGGATACCTGGAAAAGTGAGGTCTAGGACCTTTTGACTGAGGATAAAAAGGGAAAGACCAAGCCAGTTGGGGAGTGTGGTCATTTTGAAATTTTTAGACTTGGGGTAGCTCCACGGCTGAATAAAGCCTTTTTCCTCTTAAAACAAACAAACAAACAAAAACAAACAACAAAAACCATGAAGAACTTTATGTACATTTTGTCTTAAGGGCATGATGCATGTATTATTATGAATAAGGAAAAAAAAAAAACTGTCAAGGTTTGGGTCTTACCACAGCATTTCTGTAATAATACACAAGGCCAGGCCCACGGAGGAAGATTGCACTTACATGGTTTAAATTGTTTTGCTTGGCAAAGAAGATACTCTGCACATTTTGTTAGATATCATGTTAAAAAAAATTAAGTTTGCATCTGTGTGTATAGAACAGACTTATAGAATCCAGATTAAAGAGACACATGCAATTAAACCTTAATTACAAAATGGTAAACAGTGAAGTCTTTTCCATTCTGGCAACTGTGTGAACACATAAAGGAGCTGCAGAGAAAAAAAACAGGGGACCCGACACCCTGAGTTGCGAGGCTGTTTCACAGGGCTTACATTTATGTGTCGCAATCACATCCGGGCACTAGGGCTGCACAGAATTTTGACAAATGTTGGAATTTTGGCTTTGGTTTTCTTTTAACTAGCCTAGTGTTACATTTGCTTAATGTAATGAAACTGACTTACTAAAAAAACCCCAATTTTTCCCCCACAAGGTAAAAGGATTCTTCAGCTCTTTGAAAGAAAATGGTTCTCAGCTCCGATGTGTCCAACAAACAATTGAAACCATTGAAGAAAACATACGCTGGATGGATAAGAATTTTGATAAAATCAGAGTATGGCTGCAAAATGAAAAGCTGGAATTGTTGTAACAAGTGTTCCATTCCTTGCCAGGTTCCTCTTATCTATAATCACCAAAATTTTACTGAATGTATTTTCAAACTAGAGATGGTTATTTTGGCTCTAGCTAAAGATACTGCCTTTCCTTTTGACCTTTTATTCATTAGACTATTTCTAAGAAACCTATTAGTTTCTTCATCAGTGGGCTACTGCTACATTTGACAGGTGTTGTCCTATGATGTCAAGTGGCAGGTTCCCTACCATAAAGGAACAACAGAACACCTATTCTTTTATTTTTCATGCTAAAGCCCTGTAGTGTCCCAAACCCTGTGCCCCACCTGTTTGTCATTCATAAACTGTTTTTTATCAATTTCCTGGAAAGACTTGTAACAGTGAAGACTACTAACAGTGGACATTGGCTCAGAGACAAAGCTGGATTGTGGCTGTGTCCATGCTCTCCTGTTGGCCCATCCAGATCCGCTGTCCACCCTCCTTCTTCCTTGCTCTTTGCCTGTGTACTGACATGTGGGATGATCCGTCAGGCTTCCTGCCCATTAGATTTTGGATCCAGGAGGACGGTGCAGGGGTGTGAGGAGGGGTGAGTGGAGGTGCTTCCCTGGTTTCCTGCAGAGTGCCTCAGGCTGGACTCTGCTGATCCCCCTTAGCTCTTGATAGGTGATGGCCTCTCTCCCACACGGACTTCTCCAGCTCTGCTTCCGCCTCTCACCCTTCAGGACTAGGGGCCTCAGTGGGTCCTTGGGTTCCTTGTGATTTCCTTACACCTCAGGCTCCACCTTGCAAAACTACTTTCATAGAACCCTCCTCAGGTAATTCTAATTTGAGTGTTGTCTGTTTCCCTGGGCCTCTAACTGAGCCAGAGCCTCTTCAGAAAAAGAATGTGTTCAGATCTGCAAGGAAAATCTTTCACTTGCAGTAATAACAGACAGCTGTCGACCCTTAGGGAGGGTGGTGATATTCTTTCTCTCTGCTCCTTATTTGGCCTAGTTTATAACTCCTAAATAACTCATTATTGGTACTTAGTGCCAATAAATCATTGCAGAGTCATCAATAGATGATCACATATTGTGAAGTGGAAAATATTTGTATATTAGCCTAACTGAGGACAACTTTGGCTTTGAAGTCACATATGAATTGTTTTAATATATGACAGAAATTTCAAGATAAAGGAATATGATTGATGTGTGAAATGTCAAAATATGTTGCTGTAATACACTATGAATACAATCACATTTCTGGATTTAAATGTATTTCCAATTCCATTTTTATACTTATTGCATAGTTAATAGTTTGAGAACTAAAAACAGAAACAGAAATCACTGGTAATTTCAACTCCAGGCTATTTTCCTTCTAAAAAAGCGTACAAAGTCATGATTTTGATGTAAAATATTTTGCTTTAATTATATTTTATATTGTGATTAATGAAACATGGAAACACACTGATTTTCAGTTTTGGTCACCTGAAGAACCGATCTGCATTTCCTTTTGAAAAGCCCACTTTGTAAACAGATACAATATTACCACAACAGTGTGCCAACAATTTTTTGGTAATAAAATATGTCTGTGTCTTCCCGCCAAGCAGACATTTGTGATTATTTTCTCCTAATTAGATAACAAAAGGCCTCTGCCTTCACTCTCCTAGGTTACCCCAGTCGTTGTTAGTTACCAGTAAACACTCAAGTCCCCGAGAAACTTCTCATAAAAAAAGAAGGCATATTCAGAGTACCTTAAATAAATGTTTACTTCTACAGGCATTTTTAAACCTCCAGAATTTGGTATGTCATTAAAAATGCTTCTGTATATGCACAGATGTTAGTAATATTACAGCTGCACCCTTACAACCACATCTGTCAAAGTCAAAGGCTTTCTTGTTTAAAAAAACAAAAAAGGAAACACCTATTCTGCCCACATGGGAGAATTAGATACACAGTTAAAATCTCTAGGGAAAAGTTAGTGAGAGGGTTTTTGTTTGTTTTCTGCCTTAAAAGTAGGAAAATGACTGCATCTCTGATGAGACAGACAACATAGCATTTTAAGCAAGTGCAGTTTGAAATCCCACAGGTAACTTTTAGAGAGTATTTTTAGGGAATATTAACTAAATTTGATGCCCCTTATAAGCGGTACTAGTACTTTTGTTTGCCCTGCTCCCATTATAAAGTATGGGTGATAATAGTGAAGTCAGTTAAGTCCTAACAAAAGCTCTAAACCAGCAGTTCTCAACCTGTGGGTTGTGATCCTTTTGTTAACAATGAAAATACGTTGCAGCATTAGGAAGGTTGAGACCACTGCTCTAAACCAATTCTAAGGAGTTTGTTTGCTTTGGAAACAAATTCCAGATCTGCTCTATGTTATGTACCTGACATCCATTCACTATCAGAAAATATAGATGAAATTAAATATTCATCAAAGTCCATCAATGACTTCAGTGTAGTGTTCACAAGCTAGTCACTCAGGAAGATCTGAGAAACCATTCAAAGTTGTAAGACATCAGAGCCTGGTTCTTAAATTGTGGGGGAAAAGCAGATTTTAAATTTCATATATAGATATGTGTGTGTGTGTGTGTATATGTTTATATATTTTTTAGTGTAATTTTTTTTTTTTGTATTAGGTAAACGTAACTTCCATAAAGCCTCATTCTATATAGTGGAAAGACTGATGTGGCAATGGCTGCAGGCAAAGAATTGAGCTAAGGTTTTATATGAAGAATAGAAAGCACAGTTTAGCAACACAGTCAGCCGAGAGAGTTCAAGCCATATGAATATTCTAAGAATTAGATTTTATTTCCTGTTGTCAAAACTTGCAGCACACTGACTTGTCTGGCCTGTAGTTTGCTGACTTGACTGAAGGTTGCTGTGTTTTGTGTTGACCTGAAGGTGCAGAAGCCCCCACATGTGGCAAAGAAGAGTTCAAACTGGGAAGGGTTCAGTGCTTCCTCGTTTCTCCAGGGATTTGACTTACTTTACGGCTCACAACCCAAGAGGGAGTTTGTCCCCAGAATATGCCTCCAAATCAAGTACAGTTCAAAAACCCAAGAGGAAAGGGAGTAGGTAATAAGAAATCAGAACATCAAAGAATGTTTAAAGCATTGTTTTCCAAATGCTAACAAAAAAAAACACGGTGCAAACTGAAAATACTAATGAGATTTACAGGCACTATGTGTACAATGTGCAAAAGTTTGCAAAGGTTTTCTCTCTCTCTCTTTTTTTTTTTGGTGTTGCTTTAAGAAACTTTATCAAATATATTTATTACAAATATAAAGTTTCCTTTTTCTCCCAACCAAAGGCAATTAAAAAAAATTCAAAGTTTATCAATACTCAGCACAATTACACAGGTGAACCAGAGCAATTCATTTTCTTTCTGGAAAAGAATAACGAACCAATGTTTAGGATGTCAAGACTCAAATCTTACAGCCACCCAGAAAACATTATTTTCTGTTGCCAAAGCTTTTTGTTCTTCAAAAGTCACCATTCACCAGCAGGAGATTTTATATGCAGATACCTTAAAAAATTCAAATAAAAAATCCAGTGAAACCATTTGATATGTAATTTTCTTATTATAAGCACAGTATAAGCACACTAACATTTATCATGTAAGCACTGTGTAATAATCCATTAGAAGAAACTTATTCTAAGTAAATAAGAGAGTGGATTATTAACAGAATTTTTTTAAATTTTGAGAAAAATAGAGCAGTTCTAATCAGTAGTCCTCCCTCTTACAGAAAATAAAAATGGATCAATCTAACCTTCATTTTGTTTCTTTTAGGCTTTGGGAAGTGGGTGCTTGTATGCTTTCAAGGCTTAGAGTAAGACCTCCCATATCTGAAGATTAAGATCAGGACCCAGCTCTCCAGATAGGTATCTGATTTCTTCATCTATTGGTTTCCTTCAGTCACCATAATTTAGAATCAAACACAATACTTTACAAAATTAAGACAAATAAAGTGGCCAATGTTTTCCTTTGCCTTTGGTTCCAAAAACCCTGTAATTTCCCCCAGACACTAAACTTCTCCCGACCCCACATGTTGGTATCTTGGGTAGTAATATCTTTCTTAAGGACGTTTTGCTAAATTGTAACATGATAATTTTGCTTTGCCATAATAATGGATTTCAAAGAGTCAACTAGCTTTGGATAGTTGTTTTCTTTAAGTGTTTAGCCTAATATTTTAAAGAGCTCTTAATTATAACATTGAAGTTTTTATTTATTTATTTTTTTGAGAGAAGTCTCAAGCTGTTGCCTTCGGTAGGGTGCCGTGGTGTTACAGCTCACAGCAACGTCTAACTCTTGGGCTTAAGCGATTCTCTTGTCTCAGCCTCCTAAGTACCTGGGACTACAAGTGCTCGCCACAACGCACAGCTGTTTTTTGCTTGTAGTTGTCATTGTTGTTTGGCAGGCGAGGCTAGATTTGAACCCATCAACTCCAGTGTATGTGGCTGGAGCACCCTAGCTGCTGAGCTACAGGCACCAAGCCAAATTAAAATTAAGGTTTTTAAAGGTTTCAAGAGCACAGTCACCCCAGTTAGTGCTTTTCAGAGAATGACTTATAGCTCTGCAGACTGGACAATGTGCATTTCACGCCCACGGCATAAGGGGAGCACGAATGTACAAGAGGTAGACTCCTTGTAACACTGGGCCTGGGAGAAGGTTCTGTTGTCTTCATTTACATGCTAATTTAAGTGTATATTTACATTTCAGCCAATGTCTACATTTACATTTAACTTACCAAATAGTGTAAATTTTAACTTGTATCTCTTTCACCGGTTTTTGGCTTATTAGAAGTTCCCTCTGTTGTCTAAAAGGAAAAGCAAAACCAACAATGAGCACTTTCTTTTCTGGGTTAGGCCTCCAAAAAACTGATCAACCAGAGGTGCTTTATGAGGAGGGGGGATTCTCAGAATTAAAGAGGGGAAGGACGGCAGTCAGTGGGAAAAGAAGATGGTCCTTTCAAAGTTTTTCTTCTTTTGGCCCAAACAGTATGATTTCTTTTCCCTCAAGTTTATGAGGTAAAATAGCCTGAAGTGATCTTAAATTTCTTACTTCAAACTTTTTTTTTGTTTTTTTTTAAGGCCAAGGGAGGTAAAGGGGGAAAAAATGCACCCTTGTATGGCGATGTTTCCAGCAATCCACCCTGTTTCTGCACTAGGGGGCATGCTGGTCAGCTAATTGCTCCTCATACAGGGTTACTGTGCTCTATTATTTGTTAAAGGGCTGATCAAGTACTTTGTATAATCAGAACTAAATAACAAGAAAAGAAGTATGTCATCTGAGACACAGTGGCATAGCTATCATTAATGTTATTTCTTATATCCTTTAAAGGAAACTACTGTAGGAAGATTTCACTATCGTGTTTTTCTTATGCTTTTTTTTTGGTTAAGCAGGCCTGGGCTGGGTTAGAACCCACCACCCCTGGTGCACAGAGCCAGCACTATAAGCACTGAGCTACAGGTGCCCAGCCTTATTATGAGCTTTGATATAATTGGATTAGTCTTTTTAAAGCTACACTTCTAATTTCTCATTGTAGTCAGGGATCATAGTAATAATCACTTGAATCATGTTCATGGAATTGTCTAACTTCCATTTCTGACTACAGCTTCAAAGTTTTAATAATGGAAAGCTCCCCATTTCTATGTTCTAAGTTTATATAACTCTGGTGGTATTTTAATAAGGGCAGGAAACAGGCCAATTTAAGTTGCGTTAAGAACATTAATTTAGATATTTAAAGCACCAGTTGCTTCATATATATAATAATACACACACACACACACACACACACACATACACATGTATACATACACACTTTTTAAATTCAATTTTTTTGAATATAATACACACACACATACACACGTATACCTACACACTTTTTAAATTCAATTTTTTTAGCAAGGTATGCTTGGGTTAGTGATTTACAAAATTCTGAATAGATTCTAATAAGCAATTAAATGACTAAAATCATAACCCCACTCCATGTCACTGTCCCACTGACGTGGTAATGTATTTTCTCTGTTTACCTTTGCTGAATCCTTTGCTTTGCCTTCCTTCTTGGGTGCTTTGGAATTAGAAGCAGCCTTCTTGCTCTTATCCTAAAATAAAGGAAATGTAATGAAGTGATGACTACTATCAGTCCACCTATCCGTTAACTATTGACTAAAGTCAAAATAATTCAGACCATTGGATACTTTTTCTTCCATTCTTGAGATGTACTCAGCCCTACTATGAAACTAATTTATAGCTTTCATATGAAGGCTACAACCCAATTATAGCACAAGAATACGGGGAAAGGGGCAAGGGTGGGGAGGGGAGGGGGAAGGATGGATGGAGGGAGGGTAATTTGTGGGATCACACCTACAGTGCATCTTAGAAGGGTACAGGCGAAACTTACTAAATGCAGAATACAAATGTCTTCATACAATAACTAAGAAAATGCCATGAAGGCTATGTTAAACAGTTTAATGAAAATATTTCAGATTGTCTATGAAACCAGCACATTGTACCCCTTGATTGCACTAATGTACTCAGCTATGATTCAATAAAAAAAAAAAAATCAGACCATTTTTTTTAGCCTAGAGATCTCTAGATTAATAATTGAAGACTCTGGGCATTTTAGTCATGGTTTATTTCTGAAGACTGGGCTCACTCTGTCACCCAGGCTAGAGTGTAGTGGTGGAAACTGTCTCAAGGTATCCCTTCTAGCTGGGAGTAAAGGGACGTGTCACCATGCTGAGCTAATTTTGTTAATTCTTTTTTGTAGAGAGGGTCTCACTATGTTGCCCAGGCAGGTCTTGAACTCCCGGCCTTAAAAGATGTCCTCCTGCCTCCACCCCTCAAAGTGCTGGGATGACAGGCACGAGCCACCACGCCTGGTCTCAGAAGTGGCTTTTTTGAACAACAGTAAATGTATACAGCCATGTTTGAGGCAGGAGGTAAAAAGGACAAGGAGGAGAACAATGTGAGTCATGTCAGTGCTCTGCCAAATTCAGTGACACATGATTCACTCAGGCCTTATTTTGCTCATCAAAACAGAGCTTATCTATGAGATAACAAATGTGGGCAATGGTGTGTAGAAAAGGGAACCCTAATACGCTGTTGGTAGCAATGTAGATTGGCAGAGTCATTATGGAAAACAGTATGGAAGTTCCTAAAGAAATTAAAAATAGAACTACCATATGACCCAGCAATCTCTCTTCTGGGTACACACCCAAAGAAGATGAAATTATCATCTCAAGCAGATGCCTGCAACCCCATGTTCACTGCGGCACTGTTCACAATCACCAAGAGTTGGAAACAGCTACATGTCCATCAACACACAAATGGATAAAAAAAAAATACGGTGCTTCTATACATGCAAGGGAGAGTATTAGAAAAGGAGCCTCTGCCATTTGCCACGACATGGATGGCCTTGGAAGATGTCACTCTGAGTGAAGCAAGCCATGCACACAAAGACAGATGTCGCATTGACCTCATTCACATGAATACACACAAAGGGAAAGCTCAAATACATGTGAAGTGAGACGGGACCAGGGGAGGGAGATTACAGAGGTTAGGTCAGAGGAAACGGAACAGCCAAGGTTCAGGGTAAGTTTAGAGATCTAACATATAACATGAGGGCTAAAGTTAATAAAATTGTATTGTATTAGGGATTTTTTGTTAAAATAAGATTTTAGCCATTCTTGTCACCAAGAAGTAACTGTGAGATTAGAGGTACATTTATCTGCTTCACTACAGTAACCATTTTACTATCTATATGTAACTCAAGACGTCATGTTGTAAACCTCAAATATACACAATGAAATTTATTTAAAAAACAAAACAAAAACAGAAATCAACTGAATAAAAACCAAACAGAGCTTGTCTACTGGGAGTAGCTATCAGGTGCAAATGGAGACACTGTTTCCACTGTTATGGAGGAGAAATGTAACAGTGGAAATACTGCACAAAGCTGGGACAGGTTACATATAAAAGTAAAGCCCATTCTCATACAGGAAGGTATTATTTAGGGGTTACCTGAAGGGAAAAATAGGATGCCGAGGTGGTCTGGAAATTAAATGACCCAGTGTGGAAGGACCAACAACTAAGTGCTTGGGAGCTCTGCTTAAGAACTGCAGCAAACTGGTGTGCGGAACCAGCTCCTCAGCACAGAACCACAGGGGCTCAGCCACTTTCCTCCCATCTGTTTTGTTTATGGGTAAAATGCCCCCCCCACATTTGTTGAATTGCACAGCCTTTTTTTTTTCTTTGTAATTTCATTTTACTTGTTAATTACATGAGACCTACATCCCAAAGTCAAAATGCTGTTCTATTTCTGTCCATTCCATTCTGTTTCACCCCTCCCTTGTAAGTAACCACTTGGATTAGCTTTTGTTTATTTTCCATCATTTAAAAAAAATTATAATTTATTTATTTTTATTTCAGAATATTACAAGGGTACACATGATTTGGTTACATAAATTGCTTTTGTACCTTCAGGTCAAAGTGGTAAGTGTGCCCTTCACTTTAGAATGTGTGCATTGTACCTGTTAGGTGCGAATTAACCCACCCCCTTCTCCTTCCTTCTCCCACCTACTTGATACTTCTGCATGTGCACGTAAGTGTTGATCGACTAGTTCCAATTTAATACTGGGGACGTGTAATGTTTGTTTTTCCATTATTGTGACACTTCACTCAGAAGAATGCTCTCCAGATCCACCGAGGCTGCTAGCATGGAGTACTACTCAGCCATAAAGAATAGTAATCTAGTATCTTTTGCACAGTAGTTTTTCACTAACTTTTAACATGTTTTGAGCACCTGCTAAACACAGATGGTTTGCTACTGCTGAGCACACAGGTGAAGGACACATCACTGCTGTGTGAGTGCACAGCTGTGTGCTGTGACACACTATGCTGACAGGTAACCAGAATGCAGGGAGGGCACGAAGAGAAGCGTGTAACCTGGGTCTGGGCAGGGAGGAGCAAGGCGAGTCAGTCTTCCTAAAGGAGCTGATGCCTGAGCTGTGCCCTAGGAATGAGGCACAGCCAACCACTGGGCCAGGCAGAAAAGGGAGGAAACTCCAGAGTGCAGGTGAGCATGACAGGGCCTGATACAGTCAGCCACTGCTCTCACTTTACACGACCAGAGACACAGCATTACTGTCATGCAACCACATAGTGTGGCAACCAAAAATGATGGCTATAGAAATTATAAAGCAATGTGGAAAACATTTATGAAATATGCAATGTTCTATAAATGGACTGCAAATAGAATTATGTAAAACATACATACGGAAAAGGCAAAAGAAATATACCAAATTACAGTGTTTGGGGGGTAGCAGAAGTATAGATGTTTTTGCTTTTTCTCTATTTTCAAGTTTCTGTGTGGTATCATTTGCTTTATTCTATAGTTTAACAATTACATATATGTACCTACCGACATACATATTACAAAGACAATCAATATGAAACAGCATAGTACCTTTGCTGTGTTCTGTGAGGTTTCTGTAGTTGAGGGACAGCTGTCCAAATCTCCTGAGAGGGCATCAATGGGGTCTCGGTCACCTGCAGGTTTCTGAAATATTAACAGAAATAACCATAAGAGAAGAAGCATCAAATAGACACAATGCTATATGGGACATTTGCCCACACTACTTAAAAAGAAAAGTTCTTTATGAAAACTTGCTGACCTTTTTCTCTTTTTTTACTATTAAAGATGTATTGCAAAGGAGATATTAAAACATGAAATGTTAGCCCAGACATGGTGGCTCATGCCTGTAATCCCAGCACTCTGGGAGGCCAAGGTGGGTGGATTGTCTGAGCTCTGGAGTTCAACACCAGCCTGAGCCAGAGCAAGACCCCATCTCTACCAAGAATAGAAAAATTAGCCAGGTGTGGTGGGTGCCAATTATAGTCCCATCTACTCAGGAGACTGAGGCAAAAGGATTGCTTGAATCCAAGAGTTTGAGGTCGCTGTGAGCTATGATGCCATGGCACTCTACCCAGGGGGACAGAGTGAGACTCTGTCTTTAAATAAATAAATACATTTAAAAACCATGAAATCTTGACAGCTTTATTTTCTTCCACTGTTTAACACAAGTTGCTTAGTGTTCTCTGAGTGTCAGTTTTCTCATCTGGAAAATGGCACTGCCTGTCTGAAAGGGCTTTTGTGCGGTCTAACTTCAAGTTCAATAACACATGCACACGCTTATAAACATGCCTTATAAGACCAAGCTCAGGGCAGGCATCCAATAAATTTTAGGGTTTTTTTCTTTAGTTTCAGAATATTACAAGGCTACAGACGTTTTGGTTACATACATCACTTTTTACCATTTGAGTCAAATTTATAAGTATGCCCATCACCCAGATAATGTGTACTATACTATCAGGTGTGAACTTACCCATCCCTTCCTCCACCCACCTGTTTGATTTCCTATGAGCATAATTTCCACACGTGCACATAAGTGTCGATCAATTAGTACATTTTAGTTTTTTATAATGCAAAATAAAGCTATAGCTAGAATAAGCTTTTAAACATGGGAACATGCCACTATGGTAATTACCTTTGACTCCTGTGATCTATTTGTAGGTGGCTTCGTAGGTTTGTCCTTAAAAACAGGGCAGATTTTTGATTATAGCAATCTTTGTAAAGGTTTACTCAAGCTTAGTCAGTATATTCAGGATCTACTGTCCAGTGACTTGCTTTGGACATATTAGAGTCCAGATTTGCAATAGCTGATGAGCCCGAGTCCTATTATCTCCACCAGCCGTGCTTAATTCCTACCCTTAAAACCATCTTAGTAGACTTGAGGGATATTTAAGAAAGAGTCTGGCCCTGGGAGTGAAAGAAACACTTTTTAGGAATTTCCTGCCATGTTTTTAAATGTCATAAAAAGTTAGTTGTGTCTTAAGTCTTTATTTAAAGAGGACGGGTACTTATGGACAATCCCTGATGAGTTTCAAAGTTCAATGCACTCTCCTTGCTCATTGCACTCTGAAACTCATCAGGGATTGTCCTGTCCTCAAAAGCAAGGGCACTAAGTACCACATTTCCCAACCAATATAATCAATTGAGGTGGTGCTACCTTAGTAGGGAGGACTAGGGCAGGGTGCAGAATGGCTGGCTATCTTGACGAGTATAGAAGCAAGGGTGAGAGGGCCGAGGCCCGACAAGGGGCCAGCGGTGTCCCACCGAGAAAATCAGTACAGAGAGAGAAGGGCATAACTTGGCCTTCCTTGTTTTGATTTGATGGACAGGGCTGGGTAGGGTTACTTATCATCAAATCGACTCAAAAGTAGCCTGGTTCTGAATAGGAAGTGGGGTAGGGGAGGGAGGAAGGCTGGGCTGACCTAAGAAGAACTGGCTTCCAGTTGGAGACAAAAGCCGGGGACTTTTGGACAGAAACAGAATGTACGGTTGATAGTTATCACTTTGCCTGCCCTCACTTTCAGGAGTGTTAGTGGTGATGTAGAACAGAGCGAGACCCCAAGCCTTGGAGCTACCTTATTTATTTGTTCTGTTAATTATTCCAATTAGCTCTCCTTTTCTGCTCTCCTTACACCGAGGCTTCTTTGAAATTCCATTGCCTTGGTCATTTTTATAGCCTTTTCTTAAAAAGAGAATCTGTCTGTGTGTATCTCTTGAATCATTCTTAAGCATCAGTAAATGAACATTATTTATCCCTGTTCATACCACAGAGCCCAGAATGTGAATATCAAATGATATTGGCTCAAATTATATTTACAGAATTCTAGACAGCCTGCTCATCAGCTCTGGGGGGACATTTAATAGCTGTCAGTTATGTGTTTTTATACTCTTGTAAAAGAATGCATTTTTCTTTATTTCAAGGGAGGTTTAAATTTCGAAAGCTTCACAGCACATGTGACCTGGGGTTTTGCTTCCGTTTACCTTCCCATCACCGTCCAGGAGGTGTCTGTAATCCGGAGGGAGAGTATCATCTCGCTCTCCAAGCTTGTCCCTGTGCTCGACTTTAGCTTTTTCCTGTTAACAGTGAACAAATTCATTTCCTCTTTCACTTAGAAAATATTATACATTCTAATATTCTGTAGTCAACATTTAGTATACGTTTGTGAGGCAAAATACATGGTCTGGTTTTGTTTTCTAAGAAACAGAACAACTCAGATGACTTCAACAGACTACTATTTGGTGAAAAATGTAAATGCATGTGCTTCCATGTGTCAGCTCATTATCTGTGAAACTTCTCTCTGATTTGGACTTGAAATAATTGGTTACATAATTATCCTCAAGAACTATGTTAGGAGATACAACCTGCAGGTAAAAAATATCTTTTTCTTTTTTTTTTAATGTAAGAGTTTCGCTTTTCAAGTAAGAAAATAGGACCATTGAATCTTGGAATTTAGAGGACTAAGTTTACAACTTTTGCCTATTTGCAAGCAAACCTGAAGGACAAGGACGAGGACAGCAGCAGACCTGAGTGGGCACTTGTGTTGCCGGTGAGCAAACCCTGCCACTGAGTGAGCTGCACTGCCTCCAGTGTCACCATCCCCCGAGAGGCTCCGCCAGTCTCTCTCTCATGGGTTCAAAGACCTCCACTCCAGTAGAGTTCAGATTTATTTTTCTATATCATTATAATTTCCTTTTTCAAACACAGGTTATGTTCACATCAATATTCCTATAACAATGATAGAATGAAGACCCAAAGATTAAAATTTTACTTATTAATGGATGTTTTTCCTACCTTCACTTTATCCTCCATTGGTTTGTTCTCAACAGGGTCAGGCTGCCTCTGTCCTAGACTGTCAGAGAGTTTATTCAAGGCATCGTCAAGTTCTTTGTCACTCTGCTCAAAAGCAAATAATTCTAAATAAGTCACGGTTTAGCCCAAACTGCATCAGAGGCAAACCAGCCTACGAACCCCGTCTTTTCAGGGCAGGTCCTGTTTCCTTGGAAGAGAAAGACATCTGGGGACAATGGGCAAGCAGACAGTGCCAGAGAGGAGAAGGCTGAGGGGGTGACTGGGGAGGAGCAGCGCACCTGTCGTCCTCCCAGGGTTGGAGTCCAACACCTCCCACCCACCCTGCCTTTTCTAGTGACGGTCCTACCAGCTTAAAAAGTCTTAGTGACAATGTCAGGGCCACACCCCAGCGGGTGACCTAAAGGCCACTTAGAGGGTCTAGAAATGTATGGACCAATCGTGTGCCTTTCATTGGAATGTTGAAATGATCAGAAAACAGATGTGAAAATGACAAGCACAGACGCCGTCAGACAGCTCAGAAGCTGGGTTCTGCACCTTTGAGGGCGCACTCTGAGTCCAGGTCCTGAAGGCCACGTCAGCCTGATGAAGCACAGACTTGTAGGAGCCACGGAGCCCAGCACTGCCCCTCAGGACTTCCCGGAGCACAAAGCCCGGAGACAAGGGCCTGACAGCTGAAGGGGCTTCCCTGCCACTGGGCATGGAGCCCGTAGAAGACTTGAGAGGGTTTCTGAACTGGTGGGGAACCTCTCTCTCTCCACCCTCAGGAAGCTCATGGAAGGTAAACTGCAGAAAGTGAGTGGGATCTGGGATCATATGGGGAACAATGGCCACCAGAACAATATCCGGGTAACTCAATAGCTTCTCTGTTCTAACAGTTCTTTACTGTATGACTCACGTAAGGTATTTAACCTCTCTTAGCCTCAATTTCCTCAGCTATGAAACATAAGTAACAATAGTGCCTTTATCCAAAGTTGCTGAGAAGTGACTGAAAGGCACTTAAAACTTGTATGTTAGCACTTAGTAAATTCTACATCAATATTAGTATACCAAAGTCATGAGAAGTTTTGTCCAAAATATTTTTCAACATAGTGCATTCAAAATGTTAACTTCAATCTCTATATGAATTCAAGTGAAATGTGCTTAATATCTACACTGGACAGGATGCCATGCTGAGCTCTCTCCCTGCACTGCGTAGAGCGTTCCGGTTGATTTTCTGAGTGTCTGTGTACACTAGGCCATGCTGAGCTCTCTCCTGCACTGCGTAGAGCGTTCCGGTTGATTTTCTGAGTGTCTGTGTACACTAGGCCATGCTGAGCTCTCTCCTGCACTGCGTAGAGAGTTCCGGTTGATTTTCTGAGTGTCTGTGTACACTAGGCCATGCTGAGCTCTCTCCTGCACTGCGTAGAGCTTTCCGATTGATTTTCTGAGTGTCTGTGTACCCTAGGCCATATTGAGCTCTCTCCTGCACTGCGTAGAGCGTTCTGGTTGATTTTCTGAGTGTATACACTACCCAGTTTTATTTGATACCAAATGGCCCTGAGTAAACTAAGCAGGGTTTCTGGAGGTAGAAAGTGAGTTTAGGGACACTAAGTCAACTGCTTGAAGACACAGTCTTAAAAAGTGAAGGAAAAAAAGTTAAAAAAAAAGAAAAGAAAAGAAAAAGTGAAGGGAACAGCTTTCCCCTGTCATGTTCAGTTATATCCAAGATCATCCATTTCCTTCTTAAAGCAGGTTTCCCCGTTGGGGTGATTTTATTATACAGCTATTTGAAAATATGTCTACAAAGCCAGGTGTGGGGGCTCTCGCCTGTAATACTCATGCTCTAGGGGGCTGAGACAGGTGGCTTGCTTGAGCTCCGGAGTTTGAGACTAGCCTGAGCAAGAAAAGACCCTGTCTCTACTGAAAATAGAAATACTAGCGAGGCGTTGTGGTGAGCGCCTATAGTCTGATCAGTCAGGAGGCTGGTGCAGGAGGGTGGCTTGAGTCTAGGAGCCTGAGTTTCTGTGAGGTATAATGGCACACGCAACACCATTTTCTGTCTCAGAAAAGAAAGAAAAAGGAAAATGTGTCTTAAGGTGCCTTCAATGCACGTAACACTGATGGTCACAAGTCTAATAGCCCCATCAAAGAAAACTCCATGAGTCACGATGGCTTAGCTGACTCTTTGATTCCCGAAGTTTGTTTATCTAAATTGAGTTTCATACTAAATTTTAGTGATAACTTCAAATAAAGTAGTAATTGAAACACTTCCTGATAGGAAACATGCTGAGACAAGTGACTTTCTAAAACCTACTTGTGAAAGGCCAAAGCTTTTTGATAGCTGGTGTTTACTAACAGCCTCAATCAGGCAGAACCTCTGGGCTGAGTGTTAAGAACTGAAGCGTGAATGGCACCTGGGGTGTCAGTGAGTCTTCCTTTCTGCTGCACAGGCACTTTCATCACTGTGGGTGTTCTGTTGCACTCCCTTGCTCTTGCTCCTGCTCTCTTTCTCTCTCTCATACAGCATTTTACTGGCTTTAGGTACTTTGCTAGAGCCTAGGATTATAATTGCTAACGGGGGAGCGACATACGGCCTAGTCTAGGCTTTGTCACCTGTGGCTCTGGATATTTTCAGATGATCTTGAGGCTGACTCAACAGGATGAAAATTCATCAGAATCTCAGATTCCAGCACTGAGTAAGCTTTGATGCTACATCAAAAGGAATGGAAACATCGCTGACTTCATTAAAGCTATTTCATCTCCTTCAGGCTGTTTTCAACCAAGGAGGGATATATCTGGCTGAAGGCAAACCCTTTATCTCTTGCTGTGCTTAGGTCTCCTCTGTAATGTGAATTTGGTAATGCATGAGTAATCAAGGAAGTCTGGAAAAGCGTTGGTCCCACAGCCTTGCCTCAAAATGTGTATATAATTAAAATAATATAGATGCTGAATTTTTCCTATCGCTAGTATGAAAATGACAAATTTTTACTGGTATGAATGGGAGGAAAACATTTCTGTGACATGTTTGTTAAAAAGTCTGGTTTTGAAAAGCTCAGATTTGGGTGGCACCTGTGGCTCAAGGAGTAGGGCGCCAGCCCCATATACTGGAGGTGGTGGGTTCAAACGCTGCCCTGGCCAAAAAAAAAAAAAGCTCAGATTTAAGAAGTTCATAAAATAAACTTGAGATCAAATTATAGGTAATAAATTACAGCATGCATTAGGAAAAATATAAAGGAGAAAAATCAGTGATCAGGAAAGCTAAAGAATTGTTCAAATCTGGGGCAGCACCTATGGCTCAACGGAGTAGGGCACTGGCCCCATATGCCAGAGGTGGCAGGTTCAAACCTAGCCCGGCCAAAAACTGCAAAAAAAAAAAAAAGAATTGTTCAAATCTAATAATTCAGATATAGACACAATGCACATTAGTGTACTTTCAAATCTATAATAATAAAGTTACAGTAATATTAAGCACCTCAGCAGTGTAAAATACTTTCACATATATTGTTTCATTTAATCATTGCAAAGTTATTCTCTACTGTCTCCCTACCAGTCTTAGCTCTTCTGAAACAGAAGATGCCTAATTTTCCTAATAATTTAGTCTATTTTCATGTGCTCTGTGTGTTTTTTGTTTGTTTGTTTTTTATTTTTTTGAGACAGTTTCACTTTGTCCCCCTGAGTAGAGTGCCATGGAATCACAGCTCACAGCAACCTCAAACTCCTGGGCTCAAACTATCCTCTTGCCTCAGCCTTCCATGTAGCTGGGACTATAGGTACCCCCCACCATGCCTAACTAGTTTTTCTATTTTTAGTAGAGCCAGGGTCTCTCTCTTGCTTAGGTTGGTCTCAAACTCCTGAGCTCAAGCAGCCTACCTCCCTCAGCTCCCCAGAGTGCTGGGATCACAGGTGTGAGCCATCTCACCCAGCCAGCAGGTGCTCTGTTTTCTTTCCTTGATGCTGTTGCTGTTGCAGAACCAAGTATTTATTTGGAATAAGATAGGTTGCTTACCGACGCATCAGGGGGTGGGGCTCCAGAGTGAGTGGTTGAACCTCGGGTTTGAGAAACCACTTCAGAGATGACAGCAGAAAGTTTTGCATCTTCGAATTTCTTTTAGTAAAAAAAATTTTTATCAGCAACACACTGTGTATAAAATTATGCCGTCACTTAAATGTGACACTTACAATAGCTTCATCATTGTCTACTCTGGATCCAAATACTCACACAGTAACATATAATCTTAAAAGCAATTTTTATTTTACTTTCTTCTCTATAGTTTTATATAATTTCCTGTTTCTATTTCATAGTCATATTTATTATTCTTAATATTGTCCAATAGAGTTCCATGGTTTGTTTACACATTTCCTATTGTACATTTAGGTTAAAGTTTTAAGCTTTTTAAAAAACTGCTTTGAAAAAAGTTTTTGAAGTGGGTCTTTTTATGATATTGGCTATATTCTGTCAAACTACCCTCTCAAAAGTTGCTAGGAATTATATTGCTAAAATTTTGCCATGACTCACAGACTTGCTAATCAGAATTAAACTTTCATCATAAATTTTTTATTTCTGCTAATATAGGTATAAAATGATGTGCTATTGTTACTTACATATTATGTATGGCACACAGTATGAAGTTTCAATTTTATTATTTTTTTGTCAATGTTAATGTTATTCTAGAACCTTTCTGAAATAACTTTTAAAATTTTCATATTTACTTCACATTCAAATATTTCCTTTAATTTGATAAAAAATTAGGTATAACTGTTGATGAAAAACCAAAAACAAATCCAGACCTCTTTGGTTACTCCAATTATGGGTACTTCAATTTGAGAAAAAAAAAATAGCAAATTTAACCAGAAAAGAACATTCAAGAGATACCAATTTTCAGAAAGATACTTCAACATGATATGCAACATTTATGGGAAACCTGTGGTTCTATTACAACTTCAAATGAAAAGAATAATATAATAAAACATTTGTGTTGTCTTAACGAGAAAATTGTACCGATTCATTATTTAAGCCTTTTAATACTACATATGGAATAACCCACAGTCTAGCAATTTGCTTTACAAACTTGCATCAATATACATTATCACTGAATTAATCTGAGACGCCACAAAAGAAGTAATTTCTTCTCTTTTTAAAAACACTAAATCTATCATTTATGTCCATTTCTCAATTTTTTGCTTCATACTATATGTTCTATTTTTTATGTCTACATAACATTGTGTTTAGATGAATAAATCTGTCCTAAAAATACTGAGAAATACTTGAACATTTTTCCATATATTTTTTTTTTTAGAGACAAGAGTCTCACTTTGTCGCCCTTGGTAGAGTGCTATGGCTTCATGGCTCACAGCAACCTCCAGCTCCTGGGCTTAGACCATTCTCTTGTCTCAGCCTCCCGAGTAACTGGGACTACAGGAAAAATAGCCACAACACCCGGCTATTTTTTTGTTGCAGTTCGGCCAGGGCCGGGTTTGAACCCGCCACCCTTGGTATATGGGGCTGGCGCCCTACTCACTGAGCCACAGGCGCCGCCCACATTTTTCCATATTTTATATATTTACCAAGTGTCTATATATATATATATATTTTTTATTTTTTCTTTGTTTGTTTTTTTGAGACAGGACCTCAAGCTGTCACCCAAAGTAGGGTGCCATGGCATCACAGCTCAGCAACCTCTAACTCCTGGGCTTAAGCAATTCTCTTACCTCAACCTCCCATGTAGCTGGGACCACAGGCACCCGCCACAACACCTGGCTATTTTTTAGTTGTGGTTGTCATTGTTGCTTGGCAGGCTCAGGCTGGATTTAAACCAGCCAGCTCTGGTGTATGTGGCTGGTGCGTTAGCCGCTTGAGCTACAGGAACCAAGCCTATCAAGTGTATTTTTAAATAATTTTGAGTTCCAGCAAGAGACTTGCCATCATTCTTTCTATGATACATTTAAACTGTCTCAATGTGTGTATTTCAATTTCTTTGTGTCTGTATTTTTCTAATTATTTCTCCTTTTGACGTTTTCTTTACATACGTCTTATATCTCATTAATTACATGTTCTAATCTGTTGTTAATAATATACATAGCATACAAAATGTTATCTACAAATAGTGATATCTACAAATATGTAAAAGTGCTTCTTTTTAAATTTTTTTATTTCCTTTTTATGTGTTAATGATTCATCCATGCAACATTAAAATAAACTTTTCAGTTTCTGATTTTAAGGATATTGAATATTTGATTCTTAAAACTAAATACTCTTTAACACATTAAGGGGTTGCCTACTTTTAAAGATTTTTATTTATAGCATAAACATATGTAAAATTTCAAATATATCTTTTATATGGAAAATTTCTACATTATATTGGCAATTTCCTGCTACTGAATGTTAATATTAATGGCAAATAATTGCTTAAATAATGTGTTACATTCTATCTTAGTAATTTTGACATCTATAGATTTAAGTAACTTTAGGTGCTGTTATTATATTCATCAAGTTCTTTTTTTTTGTTTTGTTTTGTTTTTGTAGAGACAGAATCTCACTTTATCACCCTCAGTAGAGTGCCGTGGCATCACACAGCTCACAGCAACCTCCAACTCCTGGGCTTAGGCCTCCTGAGTAGCTGGGACTACAGGCGCCCACCACAACGCCTGGCTATTTTTTTGTTGCAGCTTGGCTGGGGCTGGGCTTGAACCCACCACCCTTGGTTTATGGGGCTGGCGCCCTACCCACTGAGACACAGGCGCCATCTGTATTCATCAAGTTTTAAGATTAGCTTTGTAATTACTTATAGAAGCAACTACGTAGGATACCATCTTTTTCACAGCTATTTATGCCCTATGACAATTATATGTGAGTGTCAACCTATTTAAAAGAGTCATCTTTAAACTTTTAGGGGAAGGAAACCTTGAGAATCTCTTCATTAGTCTTTCTTTTCTTTAGGTTCTGCCAACTGTACTGTTTTATGATTTTATTTAAAAACATCTTAGAAAATTTGTGTACACAGAGAATAATTTAATTGTGCTCTTCTTGCATTATATTTTCTAATGTTTTCTTCAATTTTATTTTTAGTAAGATTTTCTCAATCTTTCTCTGCTAGTGTTTTATAAAGACATTGATAGACATAAAAGACATTTTTAGACATGCAGAAAAACCAATTGATTATTGGCTTTGAACTGTCAACACTTTGGCTGATTTCTTTTATTATTGTATTATTCTCATTTTGAAATTTAATTGTATTTTATCTGTAAGGGTTTTTCTTTTACATTTGCCAGCATTTTATAAAGTGTTATTTCACAAAACCCACTATCAGTTATTAGCCAATTAACTGTAATGCTGATATTTTTACCTTCTGCTATTAACATTTATGGCTACTTTCTTTTGGGTAGTTATTACATTATAGCTTTTAGAAATTTAAATTTAAAATTGAATAAACTTTTGGTTTATTATGTTTCTCTATTATCGATGAAGGTGTTTATGACAATAAATCTATCTTATGAATACTGCTTTGGCTGCTTCTTAATTATTTTTATTTACAACGTCTTAGCCTTGATTTTTTAAAATAGTCTATTCTTTTTGTTTGTTTGTTTTATGGAGACAGAGTCTCATTCAGTCACCCCCTAATGTAGAGTGCTGTCGTATTATAGCTCACTCTTGGGCTCACGTGATCCTTTTGCCTCAGTTTTCTCATTTTTAGTAAAGACAGAGTCTCACTGTTGCTCAGGCTGGTCTGGAACTCCGGAGCTCAAGTGATCCACCTGCTGCCTCCTCCCAGAGTGCTAAGATCACAGACATGAAACACCATGCCCGGCTGAATAGCCTATTGTGAACTTGGTTTCAGGATTTTTAGGGGGATATTTAAAATATTTTCTTTTAAAATATCATTTCTGTTCTATTTCATTATGATTAAAGAACATGGTAATACAGTACCTACTCTTTAAATATTTTAAAATTAATTATGAGGCAGTATGTGATATTTTTTTCTCCAAAGTTCATGGGATATTTCCCCAAATAATTTTCTATTTTTACTATTTGCTTCTTATCATAATTTCTTTCCTACTTTACTAATTATATTGTTGGCACTAATATAATTTTTCTTTACTAGATTGTTAATTTCCCATGAGGAAAATAAATGTTGCTTAATCTAATTATTCCACTGTTGTGTACCTTTGAGTACATGCACATGGGTGCATTTAAATTCATTGTTACTTTTTCTAAATCTTTTACCTTTCTCAGAGTAAGCAACCCTTAACTAATGGGTCAGACCATACCTATGGTGCATTTTACAAGGGTACATGTCAATTCTACTACGTGTAGAATATTAATGTCTTAACACAATAATTAAAAAAGTGCAGTGAAGGCTATGTTAACCAGTTTGATACAAGTATTTCAAATTATATATAAAACCAGCACATTGTACCCCATAAAGGCATTAATGTACACAGCTGTGATTTAATAAAAAAGAAAAATGACAGGGTCGGGGTATTAAGCCTTGCTGTCCACACTCTGTTCGACGTTCTGTGTCCCTGCCATAGCCTGACTCCACACCACCGGGCACTGCTCACCTGACACTCCTTCCAGGACTTCCAGTCTCTAGGTTGGGCTGGAGAGCCTGTGTGATGAGCTCTGCTTACATTGGGGATGGGAGGGAGGCCATGGAATCGGGTGAATGAACAGTGTGGTGCTTTTTATAGGGGTGAGGAGCATTCTTTAGTTAGTAAGCCCTTCTGGGAGGGATTTATCACTTTAGCAAGAGTAACAGCTTCTGGCAACTCCAAGGAATCATTATTTCTTCTACTTGTCACTCATTCTGTTTATAAATATACAGAGGGTGCCAGAAAAATGTATACACATCTTAAGAAAGGAAAAACTGTATTAAAATTGTAATACTTAATATATAGTGATAACAAAAGATGAATATAAGTGATGTTTGACTTCTAGAATTACAAGAGGCACTCCAAGTCTACATAATATAATGTACATATAACACACAGAAAATTTTTCTTACAATGTGTATACATTTTTGGCAACCTGGTATTTATATTCTGATACAAATATATTTTCTGTGACATTGCCCATATAGGACTCTGTTAATTTCTTTTCCAACTGACTGCCAACAAAACATTCAGTGGCTTAAAAACTGGGTCATCTATAAATACATAACTCAGATCCCTCATGAAAAGGTCCTGCAATTGCATACATTTAGAAAATCTAACAGACTTACAATATACATTTGTATACAAAAGGCCCTAAAAATCCTACAGTAGAGAAGCCTGCTTAACATTACCCAGCACTGTCCAAACTCTCTAGTAATAGAATTCCCTTTGAGAGACTATCTATTACACATGGAGCTAAGTTTTCCTAGCAGGCAATTTGGGAAATGATACATTGTAGAAATAGCAGGTAAAGTAGCCTGAGAAGTAATTCTGGATGAACTCAAATTTAAATTGTCTTTCCACAGGGTCATGTGACACAGTACATGCTGACTGGTCCAACCAGGTAGACTGCTGAGAACACCCTCTGTGCTGGGACTTTATTTTATGGTGCGACACATTTGGAATGGCTACAGCAGATAGAGGGCTATTAATTTTGTGAGTTTCCTCAGGTCCCAAGTCAGATTCTAAGTCACAAGTTTCCATTTATTTTTCCAGCTAATTTACTCTAAAATAAAGAAACAAAACCAAGAGTTTCAGACTTACAAGAGATGAAGTATTCAGGGGACTGGAGAAGTCCTCAGACAAAGCATCGAGAAGAAAGTCTTCCCTCGGGGGCTGTAAGAACCCAGAAAGGGACCAACAAACATCACTGTCATTTGTCTCCTTTTCAAAATACGTCACTATTGACATGCTGATCAATTCAGTAAGAGGAAAGCTATGTCCTTCCTGAATTAACAAGCAGGGCCAAAAGGGAAAGGGCACACTCAGAGAAAAACAGCTTGCTTACCGGAAGCTGCTCCTTGAGCTCTGTGGGCAGGAGTGGTTTTCCATCTTCATCCTGTTCGGGGATGATAAAAATATGACATTAAATCATTTCACATTCTATCCCATGGATGAACCCTATTACAAGGAGCTGACAGGTTATACTTGCTGCTGTACATCTTAAATTTGATTATTTCAGGAAACAGATTCTCATAAGAGAATATGCTCTAATTAGTTCATGTCAACAAACAACTAGCTCATCAGCACCAAGCATTCCCAAGGCACGGGGGCTGCACACCAGACCAGGCCTGGGGCAGGACCTTAGAGGCCCAGAGACTAGTGCTGGAGAAAGGTGAATAGTCAATGTCGTGTGGCATGTGTGCTGTGACCAGGGTCTGAGGGACAGCACGAGATGAGCTCCTCACCTGCCTGGGCAGGAGCTTTTCAGAGGTTGCTTAGAAAACACTGGTTAACTACACAAGCCACACACCCAACTAATGTGATGGGCTACGTGCCAAGCCCCGAGTCCTGGGAACACACAACAGAGACCAGCACAGTCAAAGCCCCTGCCCCCATGGAGTTCAGACTGTGGGCAAAGTACCCTGAAATTTATGGCTCAGATTATGGTCAAGCTTTAAATGCTCTAAGTGCCACTTTTAAGTGATAAGACACAATAGATAAAGCATTTGGGACTTTTTAATAAAATAAGACATATAAGTTAACAGTAAATCTCATATACCCACATATACAAAAATAAGCACACAAAGGGTATACGTGTGAATATTTCTCCTGAAAAATTGAAACACTGGCTAAGGCTGTTTTTTATTTGTTTTGTTTAAAATGTGAGGTTCAATGGTTTAGAGGTACAAGTTACATATCCCTAATCTCAAAATCTGAAATCCAAATGCGTCCAAAATCTGGAACTTTTTGAGCGCTAACATGACACTCAAAGGAAATGCTCACTGGAGTGTTGTCGATTTTAGGATTAGAGTCTCAGCAAGTATAATGCAAATATCTCACAATCCAAAAATACCTGACATCTGAAACACTTCTGGCCCCAAGCACTCAGACAAGGGACGCTCAGCCTGGATGCCCTGCGTCCCCCATTACTGACATAAACTCCTGTGTTTGCTCCATTTTCTCCATGGTTCCCCTATGCATTCGGACCCTTCTTCAGCTAGGAGGGAAAGCAGAACCAGGGCCTGTTCCACCACCCTTTAGTTGCAAAGGCAGCAAATTTCCCCAGTGATGTATGGGAGCACTTTTGCTCCACACTCAAATTGAAGTCAATTTTCTATTACTGCATCATTATGTATCTGGGAGGGGAGGCTTATGGCCTCCCCTCGGGAACTGAATCTCCCTGGAGAGACCTGAGATGAGCATACCTGATGAATAGCAACATGGAGTTTAGGTAAGAGATGGAGCTGGCACCTTGAACATGGCGTTAGGTAACTAACAGTAGGTAACTAATACTGTGTGAGATGAACTGAGCTCAGAGGAGGGTGAGACAAAAATGAAGCAGTCAGGGAAAGTTTAGGGAAAGTTGATCATCTGCTTTCTTTTTTTATCTTTATTTTTATTTATTTATTTTTAATTAAATCATAGCTACGTACATTAGTGCAATCAAGGGGTACAATGTGCTGGTTTCATATATAATCTGAAATGTTTTCATCAAACTGTTTAACATATCCTTCATGGCATTTTCTTAGTTATTATATGAAGACATTTGTATTCTGCATTTAGTAAGTTTCACCTGTACCCTTCTAAGATGTACCATAGGTGTGGCATCACCAATTACCCTCCTTGCACCCCAACCTGTCTCCACCACTCCCCTCCTTTGCCCCTTTCCCCATATTCTTGTGCTATAGTTGGGTTATAGCCTTCATAAGAAACCTTTAAATTAGCTTCATAATAGGGCTGAGTACATTGGATACTTTTTCTTCCATTCTTGAGATACTTTGCTAAGGAGAATGTGTTCCAGCTTCATCCATGTAAATATGAAAGAGGAAAAGTCACCATCTTTCTTTAAGGCTGCATAATATTCCATGGTATACATTTACAATTTATTAATCCATTCATGGATTGATGGGCACTTGGGCTTCTTCCATGACTTAGCAATTATGAATTGGGCT
>CAUYRH010033095.1:0-12603 GCA_963574655.1 Perodicticus potto | reverse complement strand
TCAGGCAAACCTTGCTAAATGCAGAATACAAATGTGTTCATATAATAACTGAGAAAATGCCCGGAAGGCTATGTTAATCAGTTTGATGAAAATAGTTAAGATTGTATATGAAACCAGCACATTGTACCCCTTGATTGCACTATTGTACACAGCTATGATTTCATGATAAAGATAAAAAAAATGATTGTAACACCTGCTTTTTTCTGTTTTCCATTTGCCTGGAATGTAGATGACCATCCCATCACCTTGAGTCTAAATTTATCTTTTAAGGTAAGATGAGATTCTTGTATGAAGCAGATATCTGGTCTGAGTTTTTCTATCCTGTCAGCCACCCTATGCCTCTTTAGAGGACAATTTAAACCATTCACATTAATTGAAAACAATCTTTAGAAAATCCAGTGGACATTTTTACCCCTTTCATCACTGTGGAAGTTACAATTTGGTGAAAAGTTTCTGGATGAGTTTACTTTTGTGCTGGAGGATTATGCTGGTCATTATGAAGGATAGGTATGAGAATATCCTGGAGAGCTTGTTTAGTTATAGCAAATTTGTTCAACATGTGGATGTTGTTAAAGTAGTTAATTTCTCCATCATAAATGAAACTCAGTTTAGCTGGGTAAAGGATTCTGGGTTGAAAGTTCTTTTGTTTTAGGAGATTAAAAGTCAATGACCATTCTCTTCTAGCTTGAAAGGTTTGATCAGAGAGATGTGCAGTTATTCTAATATTCTTCCCCTTGTAGGTAATAGATTTCTTACGTCTGGCTGCTTTCAGAATTTTCTCCTTCATATTATCTTTAGTGACATTAATTATGACGTGCCTGGGGGATGTCTTATTTGGATTGAGTCATGCTGGGGTTCTGAAACTGTCTGCTATCTGAATTTCAGAATCTCTTGGCATGTCTGGAAAGTTCTCTTTCATAATCTCATAAAGAAGTGACTCTGTGCCTTGTGAGGCCACTTCATTGTTTTCAGGTATCCCTATATGGCAAATATTAGTTTTTTTCGAGTTATCCCAGAGCTGTCTGAGAAAATGATGCATTTTTGCCTTCCATTTCTGTTCCTCTTTGGAAGTTTGGGAGCATTCGAAAGCTTTGTCTTCCACGTAAGAAATCCTATCTTCTGCTTGCTCTAGTCTGTTACTGAGGGATTCTACTGTATTTCTCAGATCTTTGAGGGCTGCAACTTTTTGTCTAAATGTGTCAAAATCTTTGGTCATTTTTTCTTTGAATTCGTTCAATTCTTGAGACATCTTTTGGGTCAGATTTTGGATTTCTGCTTGAAATTCTAATTCCATCTATTCTTCCATTCTGCTGATCTTATTTGCTATCCAGACTCTGAATTTGATTTTTGACTTCTCAGCCATTTTCTTATGCAAGGGATCTTGCCCTGTATCTACCTTGTCGTTCCTTGGGGGAGTTGATCTACTCTGATTATTCATATTGCCAGAGTTTTTCTGTTGATTCTGCCTCATGATTATTTTTCACTGTTTTCTATGACCGTCCTCAGTGTTGGGGATGTGTTGCTCCCTGATCAGACCCCAGCAGGATCACTCTATTGTTGCTGGATCTTTGTAGGGAGTGACCCTGTGTATCTCCTCTGGGACTGCCCCACCCAGGGAGTTCTGGCTGTGGGAGCAGCTCCAGAGTGGGGCATGCCCAGATCATGCAGCAGGGTGTGGGATGGTGCACACGGTTCTGGGAATGCCCGGCTCCTGGTGGCCTTTGCAAAGGGAGCCTGCTCCTCCAGCAGTCTCTGGCTGGGAGGAGGGCTCCAGAGTGAGGACATGGGTGTCAGTCCTTGGGCAGATGGGCAGAGCCGGTGTGGAGGCAGACAGGGTAGCATAGGATGCGGTTTGTACAGCTCCTGAAGTTCCTAGCCTGGGCAGGAAGGCAGAGTCTCTGGCCCGTCTGGGAGGCAGGCAGAGGCCCAGCAATGGTGTCCCGGCGGAGTCCCTGGCCATGGCAGGTGGTGGACCAAGGCCTGGCGGGGCACCAATGTGCGTGCAGGGGTCCCTGCAGAGTTCCTGGACATTGTGTGTGGAGGGGTGAAGCCTGATGAGGCACAGATTGGAGCCAGGTGGGGGTTCCAGCTGAGTACCTGGCTGCAGAAGGTGGTGGGCAGAGGCCAGGCAGGGCACAGATCAGAGCTGTGTGGGAGTCCTGGCAGAATTCCTGGCTGGAACCAGTGGGGTGCCAGTCGGGGCATCTCTGCAGAGTTCCTGGCTTCTGTGGGAGATGGGCCTGGGGCATGGATTGGAGCCAGGAGAGGGTCCTGGCAGAGTCCCTGGCCACAGCGAACCCGGGCCAAGACTGGGTTGGGCACAGATCGGCATGGTGTGGGAGTCCCAGTGGAGTTCCCGGCTGCTTCTGGCAGAGGGCCAAGACCCAGCGGGGGTGCCAATTTGGGCTGTGCAGGTTTCCCAGCTGAGTTCCTGGCCGCTGTGAGTGGTGGACCGAGGCCCCGTGCTGCACAGATCGGAGCCTAGTGAGGTCCCAGTGGAATTATTGGCTGCAGGGGGTGGTGGGCTTGGCTGGGGCGGAGTGGAGCCCCACAGTTCCTGGTGGAGTAATTGGCCTGGGGGTTGGTGGGGGCTTGGTGTGGCTCTGAAGTCTCTTACATGGTGGGCCGCCCAGTCATCAGATAGGGAGGGTGGGTGCTGCTGCTCAAGTCCTCCTCCCTCAGTTTCAGCAGAGGTCAGACTTCTGGTGCATCAGGTAAAGGGGGAAGGGTGTCCTGGAGGTTCAGAATGGCAGAAAACTTTAGTTCGTTTTTTCTGCCTGAAGCTTGGTTTCTTGGAGTTGCAGCTTGGCTCAGAGGTGACCTGCAGTTATCACTTCTCTCTCTCGGCTGGGCTTCCAGTCTTCAGTTCAATTGGGCAGTTTCTGGAGGTTATCTTTCCTTTTGGACAGGAGCCTCTGTCAGAAGCTGCTTCCAGTGAGGCATCTTGCCCCTCCCTCCAGTAGAATTTTTTTAAATAAAGAGATTCCTGGCAATTTTTTTTGTAAAACACAAACACAAAGCAATTACTTGTTTTAAAAATGTTTTGTTTCCTTTTGTAAGTGTCACACATTCCAGGTTCTACAAATGAGACAGTTGAGTGACAGTAGGATACAGTAAAGTATTCAAACGTATACAGTTTTTAATGAGTAGGTTTTATCCCTAATCAGACTCCAGAGTCCATACTCCTAAAACAGTAAGAAGGAAAACACCTTTGTTGAATAATGTCACCCCATTGTGGTTGATTAATCGACTATTCAGTTATGGTTTGTTTATAAATCTGGGAGCGTTTAAGTTAGGTGCACAAATACTTAGAATTGAAATTTCCTCTGTTGTATTCCCTTGACCAATATGAAGTGTCCATCTCTGTCTTTTTTTACTTCACTTGCTTTAAATCCACTCGTATCTGAAAATAAAATTGTGACCCCTCCCCTCTTCTGATTTCCATTTACCTGAAATATTTTCCATCCCTTCACCCTGATTCTTGTCTTTCAAGGCTAGGTGTGTTTCTTTTATATAGATATAGCATATAGATGGCTTGTGATTTTTTATCCAATCATCCAGACTGTGCCTTTTCAGTGGGGAATTCAAGCCATTAACATTTATTGGGAGAATTGATAACTTTGGTGTCATTCTATTCATATTATTTTGTGAAAGTCCATTGCTTAGTTTTATCCTTTGAATCACTGAAGAAGCTTGGTTTTATCCTTTAGTTTCTGGGTGTTTACTTTGCTGGTGGTCTATTGTGATGGTCAGTGTGGAGAATAAGCCTACCTATTACCTATAGAGCTGGTCTTGTTGTGGCAAGTTTCCTCAGAGTTTGTATGTCAATAAAATATTTGATTTTTCCATCATTTTTAAAGCTTAGCTTAACAATATATAGAATTCTGGACTGAAAATTCTTAAGAAGGTTAAAGGTAGATTACTTTCCTTTTGTGGTTTGAAAAGTTTCATTTGAGAAGCCCACAATCACCCTGTTGGAACTGCCTCTGTAGGTCAATTAGCACTTATTCATGGCAGCTTCCAGAATTTTTTCTTTCATCTTGACTTCAGACAGTTTCATGAAAATATGTCTTGGAGAATATTTGTTTTAGGTGAGACTACCTGGGGTTCAATAGCTCTCTGAATGTAGCATGTCACAATCCTTGGTGATACTTGGGAAATTTTCATTTATGATATCCTCCAGTAGGGCTTCAGTTCCACTGGAGCATTTCTTTTCCCCTTCTGGGATACCTATTAATCATTGGTTTGGACAGTTTGTGAAATCCCATAATTTTCTCAGAGAATATTCTGCTTTCTCTCTCTCTTTTTCCTGCCTCTTTAACTACCTGTGTTAGTTCAAGAACTTTATCTTCTAGCTCTCAGATTCTTTCTTCTCCGTGGTCTAATTTGTTATTTATACTTTCTATTGCATTTTTAACTTCCCTGATGGACTCCTTCAATACTTTAACCTCTGCTATACCCTTTCTATATTATTCATATATTTCATCCCTTATTTAGTTCTATTGTTTGATTTCCCTTGGGTTATTTTACAATTTCTCAGTAATTTCTTTCATTGTTTTATCATCCATATTTTAAATTCCCTTTCTGTCATTTCTATTATTTCTTTATAGGTGGAATCCTCTGCAGTAGCTCCCTTATGATTCTTTGGCCGTGTTGCTCTGTTCCAGTTTTTCATGTTGCCAGTGTTTTCTTCTTGTCCACTTCCTCCTTCTCTTTAAATTAGCTTGTCTCTGTGCTTAAGTGTTGAAGTATCCTTTTGGTATGAGACATAAAGGAAAAGAAGAGTGACGATCAAGAAGGGAGAAAAGAAAAATAAAAGGGAGGATTGGTAAACGGGAAGGTGGACAAAAAGAAGAGAAGAATATAAAGAGAGAGACAGGAGTAATAGTGGTGTTCATTAGGGTGCTTTGACCCACACCTTCAATTTCTAGCATCTGTGGGGCTAGGATGGGTGGATACTTTGCAGTCAAGAGCTCCCTACTAGCCTGAACAAAAACAAGACCCCTCCTCCACCAAATAGAGAGGAAAAAAATCGCCAGGAGTATGTCACACTGGGGACCTACCAATAACATTCAAAAGCCAAAGCTAGATTGACTCCGTAGACTAGAAGATCAAGGTGTCCTTGAAACAGGCCAATGCTGCGGCACCCCAGCCCAGGTCTCTGAGTGAGGCTCTGTCCCATAAATGGAATATAGACAGATAAAGAATCAAATAGATCAGAAGAAAAGAAAAAAAAAAAACAGAGTATATAAAGAAAATTGAAAATAAAATTATATAAGATGTAAAAATATTTTTTAAAAGGGATATATCTTAGTTGTTATTTGAGAAATTTATGTGATAAAGATAAGAAAAGCAGAAAAATCTTTTAAAAAGAGAAAGAGGAAAGGAGACAAATAGAAAGGAAAGAAAGAGTAAAAGGGGCAAACTGTAGTGAAATGGAGCCCTTATTATTTTTTTATTTTTTATTTTTTTATATTTTATTTATTTTTTTTATTAAATCACAGCTGCGTACATTAGTGCAACCAAGGGGTACAATGTGCTGGTTTCATATACAATCTGAAATGTTTTCATCAAACAGTTTAAAATACCCTTCACGGCATTTTCTTAGTTGTTGTATGAAGACATTTGTATTCTGCATTTAGTAAGCTTTGCCTGTACCCTTCTAAGATGCACCATAGGTGTGGCCCCACCAATTACCCTCCCTCCACCCCAACCTCCACCCTCACCTCCCTTGCACCTTTCCCCATGTTCTTGTGCTATAGGTGGGTTATAGCCCTCATGTGAAAGCTTTAAATTAGCTTAATAGTAGGGCTGAGTACATTGGACACTTTTTCTTCCATTCTTGAGATAATTTGCTAAGAAGAATATGTTCCAGCTCCATCCATGTAAACACGAAAGAGGTAAAATCTCCATCTTTCTTTAAGGCTGCATAATATTCCATGGTGTACATGTACCACAATTTATTAATCCATTCGTGGGTCGATGGGCACTTGGGCTTCTTCCATGACTTAGCAATTATGAATTGGGCTGCAATCAACATTCTGGTACAGATGTCTTTGTTGACACTGCTGGTGGGAATGCACACTAATACGTTCCTTTTGGAAGGAACGCAAAGGAAGGATGTTTGGAGAGTACTTAGAGATCTAAAAATAGACCTTCCATTCGACCCTATAATTCCTTTATTAGGTATATACCCTGGAGCCCTTATTATTGAAGAAAGCAAAAATGGAAAAATAAAAATGCAACAAAAGAAAAAAAGACAAAAAACTCTAAGGGAAAAATGGAAACAAAAAGAATAAAATTAACAGAAAAATGAACACAATAACTAAGAAAATGCCACGAAGGCTAAGTTAACTAGTTCGGTGAAAATATTTCAGACCGTATATGGAACCAGCACATTGTACCCCATGATTGCATTATTGTACACAGCTATGATTTAATAAATAAATAAATAAATAAATAAATAAATAAATAAATAAATAAATAAATAAAAAGGGCACTCTTACTCTTAAATAATGAAATAAAAAAATATAAATAAAAAAAAGGAAAAATCTTAGGGAAAAAAGTTTTTTAAAAAATGAAAAAAAAATGCATATATATTGCCATATATTGCCTGGACAACAGGTGACATTCAGAAATATGCGATGGTAATCACGCTGGTGATACGGCTGTATAAGTTGGGGGCTTGAAGCCTCTATCTTGCCAAGGAGACCTGGTCCCATCTTCCTGAATTCTTTGCCCTCAATTCCCACAAGGTTGGAGCTGAAACTCTTCTCAGCCTACTTAACAGACATGCTTCTACCTTTCCAAACAGTGTCCCTTGGCCACACAGTGGCTTTCCCAAGAAAATAGGTTTCACTTGAGTCCTCCAAAGGTGGCTGCCCAGCTCAAAAGGCATGCCAGAATGGCCTGGCTCTAGGACCCTGTGGGCTTCTCCTCACACAATGGCTGTGTCCCAGTCAGCAAGTGAACACTAAGAGGTCTGATAGACCTAGTGGCTCAATCCGGGTCCCCAGGCACTGTTCAAGGTCACTGCTCACCCCAGCTATTCCCAGGAGACTCCAACAAGTTCCCAAGTCCCACCCCCTACAAAAAAAAAGCCTGCAGGGCAGTCCTGCTCTGTCTGAAAACCGTGGCAGAACTAACCCTTGCCTTCTGTGCCAGTTCTCCACTGCTCCCGACCTCTTTTTTGGCTTCTGGAGTCTCCTGATGCCCCTGAAGCAAAGTTACTGGGCCAGGCTTCCCAGCCATAGATGGCTGATGTTCTCCCTCTCTGATCTCACCACAAGTGGCTGCGAAGGAGATGTCTGTAGTCTACTATCTTGCTACCTCTTGTACTGTCTTTAACAAGAATGCTGCTAATGTCTTTTAAATTCGACAGTATTCTAACTTTTTGTCTGAGGTGTATATGCATATTGTAATGTTAAGAAAGTGTCTGCTACTTTTTATTATGAGTTTAAAAAACATGAATGGGTTTTGATACTGTTAAATACCTTTCTGCATATGGAGGTAATCATATAATTGTTTCTTTGGCCTTATTAATACTCTAGATAGTATTAATAGTTTTCCTGAAACTGAAATACCCTTGTGTTTCTGGAATAAGCTCCATGGAGTCATGATCTGTTTTCTCTGTGCCCTTTAAATTTGTTTGCTAATATTTTATTTGAGAATATTAATTTATGTTCTTCCATAAGATTTATCTTTAATTTCCCCGTAATCCCAGCTACCTGGGAGGCTGAGGCAAGAGAATCGCTCAAGCCTAAGAGGTGGAGGTTGCTGTGAGCTGTGACTCCACAGCACTCTATGGAGGGTGAGAGAGTGAGACTCTGTCTCTACAAAAAAAAAAAAAAAAAAAAACAAAGATTTATGTTTAATTTCATTTTTGGTACAATTCCTTTTATGATTGGAATCAGTTGTATACTTGCTCCATCATTTCACATATTATATGTCCTTGGAGAAGTTAAATAGCATTGGGATTATCTTATCTTCAAATATGTGCTAGAAATTTCCTCTGGAAACATTAAGTCCTGTTGCTTTTGTACAGAAAAACTGTTTAACCAAGTTCACTAATTTTTCCATGTAATTGGTCTTTTTAGACGTTTTTTTTTTCTCCTAGGGTCAATTTGGGTAAATTATGTTTTTCTAGAAATGTATCCAGTTCATCTGTTTTTGAATAAAATTCTGCAGAATTTTCACTTAGGAGATTTGAAGCTTTCCTTTGTTTTGAAGACTATGTAACCATTGTCATTTTCAATTTTGTGTATTAACACCCCATTGTTTACCTGATTAATTTACTCAGTGATTTTTTTTTTCATGTTTTCCATACCTCCTGCCAAATAAACTCACTTTTACCTTTATGTATAAATTCTACTATAGTTTATTTTCTAATCCATTTATTTTCAGTTTTACCTGTAACTTTTTTTTCAGTCCGCAGTCTTTTAGTTTACATTGTGGTCTTTGATCTGGTTTTATGAATTAAATGACTAGTCACTTTATTAATATAAGTATTTAATCTTTAAAATATTCTGACATTTGCTCTACTTGGAGATTGGGATATGTTTTGTTCTCATTATCATTATTCTCATTATATTTCACAATTGTAATATGTATTTGCATTTGGACCCAAAATTCATGGCAATATTCACAGGCAATGTTCATCAATGTTCTATGTCTGGAAAGGAATGAACCAAGTAATGATGCTGACATTCTGTCACAGAAGGCAAGCCCTGGAGTAGGCATGGGTCCCATTCTCCAGCCACTCCAACAGTTGGAAGATGTGGCAGTGATCAGACTTATGTTGACTTTTGTACATAAGTGCAACCTGAGGTAGCATATAGAGTTAGAGGATGGAGGAAAACGTCTTTTTTTTTTTTTTTTTTTTTCTGAAGAGACACAGGGTGTAGAGTCAACACGCCTGGAATGCGGATACAGTTTTATATTAAAGAAGTTGGAAATATAACACTCTGGTATATTGACTATTTTGAATTAAAGGCACTTAAAAAAACAGCAGATACAAGAAGATCATTCTGAACTCTTTTGTTTCTTAAAAGCAGGAGATATCATTATTATGTGAAAGACACCTTCCCTATACCAAAAAGGATAACATTTGTATCCTCAAGGACGAGAACTCAAAGCAAAGAATTCTGCACAGACCTTATTAATATAATTCTTATGTTTTAAACTTCCCCACGTAATTTGTTTGCTTCTTCACAACTTACTGTACTTTATACTGCTTCTTTGGGTCTTTATTTCTTTGGGAGGCTTCTGTACCACATAAAACTTGTATTAAATAAATTTGTATGCATTTTCCTGTTGATCTGCATTATGTCAATTTAATTATCAGACCCAGATGAAAGAAATCCTAATGGGGAGCCAGTCTCCCCTACAATATACATTCACGTTCATACAAAACATACTCATCAAGGCCTTTGTATGAAAAAGTTTATTTGTTACTGGGTACAACAGAAGACCAGGCCAATATCATATTTTTAACATTTTTCTTACAATATAATTTACAATTAAATTCACACATTTTAGGGATACAACTTGATGAATTTTTGTAAATGTACACAGTTCTGCAACCTTTACTGTAACTGAGTTTCCAAAGTCCCATCATACTTAAATGCAGTTGATACCTGCTCCCACTCCCAACAGCAGTCACAGATATGTTTTTTGCTTCTTTGAATTTGAGTATTCTTAACATTTCATATAAATGGATTCGCAAAATATTTGGTCTTTTGGATCTGACTTCTTTCACTTTGTATGATGTATTTATTCAAGATTCACCTATATTGTGGCATTTGTCAGAATTTCATTTCTTTAATTGCTGAAAAATATTCTATTGGACAGATATAGCACATTTTGTTTATCCATTCATCTGCTGATGGCCTTTTGGGTTGTTTTCCTTTTGTGGCTATTATTTGTGGCTAATGATGTATTCATTAATAATTAATGTGCACGTGTTTTGAGTTGACATATGTTTTCATTTATCTTGGACATGTAACTAAGAGTGGAGTTGCTTGGTATATGGTAACTTTCTGTTTAGCCATTTGAAGAACTGCAAAATTCATTTGATCCTGACAGTAGTAAAGAGTACAAGCTTGAGGGCAGCGCCTGTGGCTCAGTGAGTAGGGCTCTGGCCCCATATACTGAGGGTGGCGGGTTCAAACCCAGCCTCAGCCAAACTGCAACAACAACAACAACAAATAGCTGGGCGTTGTGATGGGTGCCTGTAGTCCCAGCTACTTGAGAGGCTGAGGCAAGAGAATCACCTAAGCCCAGGAGTTGGAGGTTGCTGTGAGCAGTGTGATGCCACGGCACACTCTGCTAAGTGCAATAAAGTGAGACGCTGTCTCTACAAAAAAAAAAAAAAAAAAAAAAAGAGCACAATCTTGGTCTGTTGATTTTCTCATATCTAGACAATGGTTAATGACTTTGGGAAAGATTTCTACAATTGAAGTGCCCTTCTCCTCACATAATATTTAGTGTATAATACCCATGTAATGTTACTGGTGATGTTAACCTTAATCACTTGGTTAAAGGTGATGTTTGGCATGTTTCTCCAGTGTACTATAATTGTTTTCTTTTTGCCTTTTCTGTTATTTATTACTCAGTCAATAAGTCGCCCCACCCTCAGGGTTGAAGAGTAGAATTAAATTTCACTTCATGGAAGACTGGTAGCTACATACATTATTTACAATTATTTGATAAAGACAGGTTTTTTCCTCTTACCCATTTCTTTATTTAAGTATTTGTGTGTGTGTGTTTGTGTGTATATATATATATATATATATATATATATATATATATATATATATGTATCTCAGTATGGATTTACGTAAACTTATTTTATAGATTAGGTGATTTTACTGAATGACTACACCCCAGAAGAAAATCCAGCATCTTGATACATCCTGGAATTTTAATGCCTAGTGAGATTAGAGCACTCAAATATATGAACACAGTGGGAGAATTTAGTAAAATTATAAGTTCTATTCCTGAGCAGGCATTAACAGAAACTTTTTCTCCCCTAAATTCCTATAACCTAATCTAAAATATCTATTTAGTAACAGGATACTTGAGTAAATGGTAAAATTAAAGGGGTTACTATGGGCTGGGCGCCGGTGGCTCATGCCTGTAGTCCCAGCACTTGGGAGGCTGAGGCGAGTGGATTGCCTAAGTTCACAGGTTCAAGACCAGCCTGAGCCAGAGTGAGACCTCGTCTCTAAAAATAGCCAGGTGTTGTGGTGGGTGTCTGTAGTCCCAGCTACTTGAGAGGCTGAGGGAAGAGAATTGCTTAAGCCCAAGACTTTGTGGTTGCTGTGAATTGTGATGCTACGGCACTCTACTGAGGACTACATAGTGAGACTTTGTCTCAAAAAAATAGATAAATAAATAAGGGGTCACTATGTATACTATTTCTTATTTACATTAGGTTTCTTAGTATTAATTTCTTACCCTCCAGATCATCTGTCCCAGAGGAAACACCTATTGTTCTGACTGAGCCCCTACCTGTATACAAAAGCCAGTCAATTTACATAGTCCTCATACCTAGGTCTCTTGTCTAAGGGAGAAGTTTTCACCTCTAAACCATTATCTCCATCATCATCATCACCAAAAGGGTTGTTGAATGAACACCATGGGAGAGTACAAAATGGTCAGTCCCTGAATCCAGATGGCATTCATTATCTACAGAAAAGGTCTCTGGGTATATGCAATGTTTCTCAACTCTTTTTTCATTATTGTACCTTTTATACATAAATGGCCTTATAGACATTTTTTTTTTCCTCACACAAGGTTTCTGCTCAGAATGAAATTTTAATAGCATAGATAAAATGTTGAATTGTTATCTTTTGTAGTACCACATACAAATCATTTTAATGTTTACCATACCCCTTCCCTCAAAAACTAATTTTGAGTCCTTTGGGTGGCAATATTGCTTCTATTGAGAATCTATCAAACATTGCCATGAAGGCAGAAGCTGGATCCCTATTTCTGCCCCTTCATACGTAAAACTGGAATTCTTTCTTAGCTTCTGTCCACATGACCTTGGGCATCTGTAAAAGGGAACTCAGACTTTTCCTTGCAAAACTCTTCTGTGAAGTAAATGACAAATTTGTACATAGTAGATGTCACTTAGTAGGACTTCAAGAAATGTTGTTCAGGCCCACTTTCTCCTCTTTATGAGATAAGTGATGACTATTAACTAAACCAGACAGCATAACTTCCATAGAGACCTGGAAATTTATCAGTAAGAAGTAGCACATGGAGAGGGAGAATTGCTGCAGGACATCTGGCACCCTACCCAGCTCAGCGGAGCTGGCGGACCTGCCGCCTCCTCCTTGATGGTGTTGGTGCTGCGGCAACCAGCTGAAGAGCCAGCGGGCTGGATGACAGGCAAGGAGGGGGACCTACAACGCCCACCAGAGGCTCCAATAGCCAAAAAGGCTGGGCAACTGCTGCGGAGACACCTGTGCCTTGGTGTCTCCTTCACTTTACACTTGGGACTAAATGTGGAACCCCCATTTCCTATGCCTAGGTCAGTTTCTTGTGAATTTCCTAGGCCTGAATTCCATGGATAGACTGTGTCCATTCATTGATACA
>CAUYRH010033094.1:0-13501 GCA_963574655.1 Perodicticus potto | reverse complement strand
TTTTTTTACAATTTCACTGTTATAAGATAAGATATTTCATGCAAAGTATTAACGCTGCCCGCCCAAAGCCCAACCTCCCAACAAACAAAAAACTATCTGGGAATACTGCTATGCTAACATATTAACTACAGTATAATCATTCATAGGAAAACAGTAATTAAGCAATGAATTGAATTAAGTTGAACAAAGTTCAAACTGTCATAAACTCATAGACCACAATGATTTTACAAAACAAGCAATTCCAGAAATCTTATAAACAATAAAATAAATATTTCAATATCATTCTACTTGATCTGGATACACCTGATATCGAAATTGGAGAAAATATATTGTTATAAAGAGAAATTACAAACAAGTTTCACCTACAGATGAGGATGCAATATGTTGTTTGGGATATTCTTTTTTTTTTTTTTTAAATTTCCAGAAGCTTGAGGCAGCTAATCCTGCAACCCTTCCCTTCTCAGGAAAGTCAAAGATCAACCTACAATGGGGACTCTTGTTGCCTCCCTAATCTCATCTTCTAGTACTTTCCCTTTTCTAGCCTTGGTGACCTTGTTGCTGTTCCTGAAATATATGGGCATAGTCTCTCCTCAAGCCTTTGCATTTTCTTTTTCTTTTGGTAAATATCTTGTGCTTCACTACTTCTCTTATTACTTTAATTTTTTAAGCATCTTTTTTTTTTAATTTGTATGCCAGAATTCCATTATCTGAATTGTTGGGAACCTAATACCCTCTTCTTTCTTTTCTGTTGCCTTTCTTTATGGTGCCTATGTGTTTTGTACAATAATTTTAAATTTATAAGTTCAGGTTTGTCTCAGTTTTCTCTGGGGTTTGGGAGGATTCTCCAGAAAGGATTTGTAATTGTCTCTGCTGGGTACATATGGTTCTGACAATTCAGGATAGCTTTAAGTTAATTTCTTACCCTGAGGTTTATTGGATCAAACTAGTAATAAAAAGTTGAGCCCAGACATATGCGAAACAAACCCATGGTTGCCAATTCTCAAGGGAGAAATTTTTCTTCATACAGAGCCCAGTGGCTAGATTTTTTTCCCACTAGTCCACCCTTTCACACATGAGGTTCTACCTCTTTAACGTTTCTGCCTTTATGAGGCACTGTGGTTCCAACTTCTCACCTTGAGTGGGCCAAGGCTCAGACTTCTGTCCTCTGTGTATCCATCAAACTCATGTCTCTAGTTTGTACAAATCAGCAGTATCTCTGGCTGCTGCAGCTTCACCATCAGTTTTCTTTTTCTTTTTTTTTTTTATTAAATCATAAACACTTTGATCATGTATCACCATCAGTTTTCTACTCGGCTTTCTGGCTGAGTAGAAAGTTTGCTTTTGGCCTTTTTTGCTTTTGACCTTTAAGGTATATATCCTTTTTTCTCTTGTGAGAATAATTATATATTTAAAAGCACGTTTATTCTATTGTCCCTGGCAATCTCAAGATTTTGCCATGTTACCATTTTGCTAGGATATAGGAATCCATATTTTTTCCCACTTATAGATAATATTGTATTTTCTGTTTATACTCTGTATTTTTCATGTGATACTGCATTAGGGACATTGTCTCATATCGTTAAATGTTCTGCTATTAGATCATTTAAATGACTTCGTGGTAATACATTGTAGGAGTATACGTTAATATTTAATCATATCCTAATATGGACAACTGTGCCTCCATTTTATTATTTATGTTTTATTATAATGTAGATTTAATAAATTTATTTTTATTTGAATCTTTAAATATAATAAATTTATTCTCTTGATTATGAGATTATAACCTTTCTGCTTTTATGGTATTAAAATACCAATTTTATTAATATTTCTGTTAATATTTTATTAATATAAGTTAATGAAATAGAAATTAATAAAATAAATTAGAAATTAATTTTATTAATTTCTATTAATTAATTAATAAATTAATAGAATTTTTTTTTTGAGACAGAGCCTCAAGATGTCACCCTGGATAGAGTGCTGTGGCATCACAGCTCACAGCAACTTCCAATTCCTGGGCTCAAGCAAGTCTCCTGCCTCCGCCTCCCAAGTAGCTGGGACTACAGGCGCCCTCCACAACGCCCAGCCATTTTTTGGTTGCAGCCTTCATGGTTGTTTGGTGGACCCAGGCTGGATTCGTACCCGCCAGCTCAGGTGTACGTGGCTGGCGCCTTAGCCGCTTGAGCCACAGGGACCAAGCCCCTATTTTCTTTCTTAGTCCTTACTGATTGTCAATTGCCTGGTTCTTTTTGAGTCTCAAACTCCTAGAAGGCAATAAAGAAGGATATAGGTTTCCCCATTTGTCCTCAAAGCTAAGATCAATGAAAAAGGTAGTAAAGCCTACCTTCGGCCACTTTTTAATCAAAAGAAGGAAAGGAAATATAGCTATTACTGATCATTTCATTACCTTTCTTCTCCAGGATCTGTGCTTCTGCATACAAAAGAATAGTTCTAGCTGCTTGTGCAATTATTTGGCCCTAGAGCAATGGTTCTTAACTGGTGGTGACTTTGTCCACTAGAAAATATTTGGCAGTTTTTACACACATTTCTGGTTGTGATAACTGAGGTTAGGGGGAGGTGCTATTGGCATTCAGACCTGGGAAGCTGTTGTCTATCCCACAGTACATAAGATAGCTCCCAACATGAAGTACTTAAGTATTCACTGACCCAAAATGGCATTAGTGCCACTGTTGAGAAATGGTCCTCTAGAGGGTAGCAGCAACTTCAAAGAAGATGACAGGTATCATCTGTTTACGGATTGTACAGGTCCGACCAGTCCTTCATTCTGATCCATTTTCATCTTTATTAATCTGTATCAGTTTCCCTCTTCAGTTGAGTAGAATAGGATAGGATATGCTTCATTTTTAATAAATGAAGCTACTTAAACTTTTTTTTCCAAGGTAGTTTGACAAAATCGTTCGTATTAATTACTATTACACATTTATGAAGAGTAAGTGATGTTTAACTAGAAAGAGTCTTTTCTGGATTAGAAATATTGCTGACTTTTCTTATTTCTTTTCAATTAGAAGTAAAATAAGTGAACTTACAACTGAAATTAACAAACTTCAGAAAGAAATAGAAATGTATAATCAAGAGAATTCAGTGTATTTGTCATATGAAAAGAGGTAAGTAATTTTGCAATTAAAATATGCAAGATCTTTTTTAGGTACTCATACTACTGAATAAGCATTCAAAACTTATTCAGTATTTTTGATTTATAATACTGAATTTGTAGTTATCTAGTATATTCATATTGTTCATCTGTTTGTTTACTTATTTATTTATTTATTTATTTTGTGTTTACAGGGCTGAAACTTTAGCTGTTGAAATCAAAGAGTTTCAAGGACAGCTAGCAGATTACAACATGGTATTTCCTCTCTTCTGAGAAAATTTCCTTGGAATATTTTCATTGCTTTTTACCACTTTAAAAATATAGTATTTTGAATACCAAGTAATACATGAATACATATTATGAAAGACTGAAAACATAGAAAGTGCTGAGAATAAATTGCCTCTTTCCATTCTCTCATTTCTCTCCATAGAAGTAGCCTGGCTTAACAGATTAATATGTATTTCTCCTGTATTTTTTAAAAAAGATTTTAACTTACACACGTACTTTTTCCCTAGTTTTTCTTTTTTTTTATTTATTAAATCATAGCTGTGTACATTAGTGCAATCATGGGGTATAGTGTGTGGGCTTCATATACCATCTGAAATATTCCCTAACTATTAAAATAAAAATTTAAATAATCATTTTAAAAATAGTTAAAATTCATTGTCTTTAAAAACACATTATACTTTTCTATGGAGTATTGTTATTATAAAATTTTAAGAATTCATTATAAGAATTATTTAGCATGTACATTACCTCTATCCATATGTGTTACTCAAAATAGTGTGTGCATTCTTTTGCGACAGAGTATATAAATGTACTATATGTTTATGTTTAGAAGGATGCTTCTAAATGTGGAATTTCAGAAGCAACAGTCCTTTTGGCAGTGTTGATAATGGCCTCAATCCTTGGGGCAATCTTGGCCCCATGAAAATTTCTACTGTCACAATTTTATTTCTTTCAACTCCCAAATTCCTGTAGGCTGCAACAGTATATGGATTTAATGAAAGAAACAAATTATTATTTCACTACTTCTACCAAGATACAGTGTTACAGACCAAAGCATGGTGGCTAATGCCTATATTCCTAGCACTCATTGAGGCCAAGGTGGGAGGATCGCTGGAGCTTAGGAGTTTGAGAGCACCCTGAGCAAGAATGAGACCCTGCCTCTATTAAAAATAGAAAAATTAGCCAGGAGTTATGTCAACACCTATAGTCTCAGCTACTCGAGAGGCTGAGGCAGGAGGATTGCTTGAACTTAAGAGTTTGAGGTTGATGTGAGCTAGGCTGATGCCACAGCATGTTAGCTTGGGTGACAGGGTGAGACTGTCTCCAAAAAAAAAAAAAAAAAAAAATACAGTGTTACAGAGCATGATGATATGTGGCTGTAATCCCAGCTACTCAGGAGTTTGAGGCACATGCAAATTGCTTGAGTCCCAGGAATTTGAGATCAGCCCGGACAACAGAGTGACACCCAGTCTCACAAAACAACAACAGCAACAACAAACAAAAAAAACCCCCCCAAAACAGAAGATATTATTAGTAAAAGTAAGAAACATTTTACTGTAATACTTAGACAAATTATGATTTACCTATTTGATATTGTTATATTATACTTACAAAATTTTACTGATTATAATATATTATGGATCTTAAATTTGCAGGACTGTACAATGTCTAATATTTTCTGGGGACGAATGTTCAGTGAGATTTTTTTTTTTTTTTTTTTTTGAGACAGAGTCTCAAGCTGTTGCCCTAGGCAGAGTGCTGTGGCATCATAGCTTACAGCAACCTCAAACTCTTGGGTTTAAGCAATTCTCTTCCCTCAGTCTACCAAGTAGCTGGGACTAAGGCACCCGTCACAATGCCCGGCTATTTTTTTGATGCAGTTGTCATTGTTGTTTAGCTGTCCAGGGCCAGATTCGAACCCGCTAACCTAGGTGTATGTGTCTGATGCTGTAACCACTGTGCTACAGGTGCTGAGCCCAGTGTGATTTTCTAATAAATGATGTTTTGTTTTAAATATGAGAAAAATAGTTTTTTTAAGATAGGAAATAATATTTGATGGAAGAGATTTTTAGTTATCTGGAATGCATTATATCAATTACTTTATATAAATATATGAACATGTAAAATACACTGCAGGCTTAATGAGCTAATACCTGATATAGAGAAAGCACTTAGCTAGGTATCTGACATACAGTTAACACTCAATACTTGTTAGGTCAAACTAGCACTTATTATTTATATAACAAGTCAACAAGGTAACATATGCTAATATTTATTACATTAATAAAGCCACTTTCAGAATCTATTACACTCAAGTAGTTTGCTTTTAGTAGACCTCCCATTCAAATTCTTGCTCTACCACTTGCTAAATTTCTTTATTGGTAAAATGTGGACAATAACATCTATTTCCTAGACTAATTCTGAAGTCTAAGTGAGTTAATACACATACTGGTACCAAAACAATGTTTGATACAGATAAATACTCTGTGTTAGCTGTTGACATCATTGCCCAACCTTTTGAAGTAGGCTTTCTTCAATAGTGTTCTCTCTGCCTTTCCCTGTTGATTATTTTGTTAATTTTTAGAAGATCAAGAAATCTTTTTATATTTTCACTAGTTAAATTTATAAATCTGCTAATACTTCTCTTCCCGGCGGGGGGGAAGTAAAAGATCTTCCCCCAGTTTTTGTCTTTTCTGGACTCTTCTTTATAAGTTCAGCCATCTTTTTTTTTTTTTTTTTTTTTTTTTTTTTTTGCTGTTTTTGGCCAGGGCCAGGTTTGAACCCGCCACCTCTGGTATGTGGGGCCAGCTCCCTACTCACTGAGCCACAGGTGCCGCCCTCAGCCATCTTTTTAGATGATTTTCAGGAGAATAGTTTATTACTCCTCACTCTTTCACATAAAAAAATGTAGTTATTGGCATAGTATATACTTATTTAGATAGCTGAATATTTGTTTTTCTCTTAGAAGATAAAATAATTGGAAATAGTAACACTTAAAGTATTACTCATTATTCGTAGGACTGAATATCTGTATTATTCATTATAGAGAATTTGTTTTTAAAATTTTTATTTTTAGTTGGTGGATAAACTTAATACCAATACTGAAATGGAAGAAGTAATGAATGATTACAACATGGTAAGAAAATTTATAAATATAAACAATAGATTTATAAACCATATCCTCCAAAACAAAGCATTTATATCTCGAAATAGTTTGATAAGACCTTAGGGACTTTTGAAATTTGTATTACTCTGATTCTAAATATGACTTATATGTTGAGTTCCGTTAATTGTTTTTTTTTTAAATCACTTCCTTTTAGATTGTTTGGATGTTCAGTGTCAGTTTATAAGGCTTTGTTTGAACTTGTCCTACACTCAGCATTAGAGAGTGCCATCTTCATGTTCTTGTGTATAAATTAGTTTACAGCACTTCTGCATTAATTTTTGCATGTATGGAGCTGAGTATTCAGTGGAGATAAATGTTACCTTTATATAGTTTTTATAACAATGAAAGAAAAATGAATAGCTATGAAGTCAGACATATATATACTAACTTTTGATTGCTAAATGAGAATTTGTGTTCAGCTTTTGTAGATTAATTATTTGGTAGAAAATAACAAAATATGTTAATAGCTAGCTTCTTTTGATTATAAACATTTTGATGAAAATAACGTCCAACTCATAACTTATATAACTTATAATTTATTTACCTGATCAAAGACTATTCTGTGAAAACACAGAACATATAAAATGACTTCTAAATTTGGGGTTCTGAAACCATGATAATTTAGTAGACAGGAGAATTCATAATCAAAAATTATATTTTAATTACAGATATAATAAGTAAAAACTTCCTTAGGTGTTTTGTTAATTATTTGGGATGAGTCATTATTCTAGGCTGAGTATGCACAAGTATAGTCCATCTGGGAGTATATGCAGGTCAAATCCAGAATAAAACTTTGTGTTAGTTCAGTGTATTACCAATCAAGTATTTATTGAACACCTGACAAATTCTTAAAATGCTATTTATATAAATCAAGTTTACATTGGATTATTTCACAGATTACTCAAGAACATTGAATATTCCTGATGTGAGACTGTGATGACTGTTAAAAGGAGGGTTTCTTTTTGTCTAGTATCGTTGTTCATTAAACAATTACTGTATGTTTTTTCTTCATATGTGGCATTAGGATTATTATAATAATTTCTCACTCATGTTATAGCCAGAATAGCTTTCAAAGAAAAAGTTTTGTTTAAAGGTTAATTTTTTATCACTAACTTCTGTGTTTTGTTTATTCAGCTTAAAGCTCAAAATGATCGAGAGACACAAAGTATGGATATCATATTTACTGAAAGACAAGCGTAAGTATAACTCATTTCAAATACAGAAAGATTCAGTAATGAGCTTTATTAGGTGGTTTAATTTGTGAGTCATTTATTTTCGTATTTTCTTATAAATTTTAACTGTTTTTCCCTCTTTCTTTTTTTTCTGAGCTAGGGTCTGACTCTGTTACTGGCTCTCAGCCTACCTTGTAGCTGGACTATGGATGTGCATCCCCATGCCCAATCGATTTTTCTAGTTTTTGTGGAGATGGGGTCTTGCTCTGGCTGGGCTCAAACTGCTGACTTCAGTCTTCCCACCGTGGCCTCCTGAAGTGCTAGAATTATAGGCATGAGTGCCCAACCCTCCTGTTTCTTTTTTTATTTAAAAAAAATTAGATGTTTGTGGCTGGCTGCTATATTTCAGTGGTTAGGGCACTGGCCCTGTACACTGGAGCGGTGAATTCAAACCTCACTTGGGCCTGGTAAACAACAACAACAACAACAACAAAAATCAAAAAAAGTTAGATATTTGTAATAAATACTTTATTTATGTTATCTGTCATCTTCATTTACCATGAAAAAACTAAATTCTGGGTGGCTGGAGGATTGCTTGAGGCCAGGAGTTGGAAAATAGACTGAGCAAGAGCAAGACCCATTTCGTCAAAAAATAGAAAAATTAGCCGGGCATAGTGGAACACACCATAGTCCTAGCTACTCAGTAGGCTGAGGCAGGATCACTTGAGCCCCGGAGTTTGAGGTTACTATGAGCTATAGCCACTAGCCCCTGAAACAGAGTGGGATTCTATCACAAATAAACAAACAAACAACAAACACCCTAATTCTGTAGAAAGAAAATTACCTCATAGATTATATATATAGGATTTTTGCCTCTGGAGCTGCAAATCTAAAGTGGATAAGAACATCTTTATAGTTACCATTTGTAATTTTAGCTTGGACTGTTAACTTTATGATTTATATTTTAGCCCAAGTCTATTCAAAGACACATTATATGTCAGTAGACTATTTACATTATTGTATTAGCATTGATATTTAATAGTTATCTTAGCAACCTATGTCATATATGTAGATTATATGTGCATTTTTATATATTAGCTATTGAAAGACTAAATACCAACTAACTCTAACTCTGGTAATAAGAGTAGCTGTGGCAGTAGATATAATATAGTTATCATAGTTATTTCTCATTAAGTTTTTCTTTTCAGGCAGTCTCTCTTTGTTTCCCTGGATAGTGCTGTGGCATCATAGCTCACAGCAACCTCCAACTCTTGGGCTCAAGTGATCCTCTTGCCTCAGCCTCCCAAGTAGGTGGGACTACAGGTGCCTGCCACAATGCCCAGCTCTCATTAACTTTTTGACCTTAATCAAATGTCATCTAAGGCAAATGGAAACAAAGAAGATAACCTGTTTTTTGTAAACACACAAGCATATTATGTCCCAGAAATTAATAGTAATGTCTTTGAGGACAAAGGTAATAATTAACCAAAATTACCAAAATTCAGTAATACCAGATAATACTATTATGCATAAATAGTAAATATTTAATGAAGAATAGGACATTAAAAAATAGTGGTAAAATGTTTGAAAGACAAGTATTGATTTTAAGTAATTACTTTTCCACATATATCATTTGATGTTGCTATGTAGTACTTTCTTAAAAACTGACAATACTGGCAGACCATTTTCTTAGATAAAGAAATTTTCATTTATGGTGATCAACTTCCCCCCCTTTTTTTGTTATCCTGACTTTATTTATTTATTTATTTATTTATCATTTGCTATGTATAAGATACTCTTCTGGGTACCTAAGAGAATATGAAACATATAAGCTATAACTTGCTGAAAGACCTTAAAGAGTTCAGAGTGTTCATTTATTTTCATCCTTTATCTTGAAAGTTACATAATACCTTGGCTAGATTTATAAATAGTCTATTTACATGTTGTACAGCTATAGCACCCAAAAACATAATTCCAAGATTTTAAAATTAAGAATGTCATAGATGTTTATGTCTATTTGGTTTATTTATTAAGAAAAACATTTTTCAAATATGGGAATTTGTTTTGAAGAGGTCATCAGTTTCAGAAGTATATCTATAATTTGTAATTGAAGCTGAGTGAAGTACTAGGTTCTCCTATTCCTTTTAAGCAGAAATTTGAATTAAGAACAAAAGTTATAGCTGAGCACTGTGGCATACCTGTAGTCCTAGCTACTTGGGAGGAAGAGGCAAGAGGATTGCTCAAGCCCAAGGGTTTGAGGTTGCTGTGAGCTATAGAGTCACGGCACTCTGTCCAGGGCAGCAGATAGAGACAAAGAGGTAAATAATAAAAGTTATTTTTATAAAGTTTACTTTCACATGCAATAAGAGGATAGGTGTATTAACTATGTGGCCAACATATCAATAACACACGGTTCTACCTTGACTCTACACATTCAAAAGGACCAGGAAATGTCATACCTTGAGAAAACGAGTGTGAAGAGCTCCTGTTTTTTACTTTCTTCTCTTTTATTACCACTGTTTAGTGTGTTATGACCCTCTGGTTTATTATAGAAAACCTGTTCATAATAAGTTGGTTATAGTAGATAGCCTCAATATAGTACTACAACAATACTTAGACATCTGCTTTTAATTCAGTTTCACATGCCTACTTGTGAACTAATGATTCTTTTCCAGTTCTGATGTTCTATACTTTCTAGTTTGATATTAGTAAAAATCAATTGCCCTTTAAAAATATATGTAATTTTAATTTTGTGCCCATTTATTTTCCTTTGATTATTCAGATATTTATTTAATTTATTTATTATAATTAGAATGAGGTGCCTCATGTTTCTACAATTATCTCATTCTTTAAATTGAGATTTAAAACAAAGTGTAATTGGTATATATTGAGAAGTAGCAAACATAATACTCCTTTAATAAAGGACTATGTCCTTTATTGAAATGTTTCTATAAATGTAAGCAAATAGGTATTATAAATGAGTCAGTTTTTCCATTTCACAGGTGTATCATTCTAAACACTTTTTATTTTCCCTAAGTAGACATTTGAACTGAATTTATAGTTTATATAACTTTTAAAATGACTATTTTGCAGACTGAAACATAGATATAAATTATTTTATCATTAAGTATATACACATTTTAAAAACTTTATTTGGGAGAAATTTGAACATACATAAAAACAATATATTATACCTTTATGTACCCATCTCTTAGCTCCATGAGCTCGTTTCTAACCCTGCTTCCTCTTCACCTCTGCTTTTTTTCCCCATGTATTATGTTGAAGAAAATTCCAGCTATACTATTTCATCCATAAGTATATTGCAGTGTTTTAAAAATACATTTAGCTCTGAAAAATACAAATACACTTAATTTTCTTACCTATGGAAAAGTAAGAATTAGAGAGTTTGTTACAATTTTTAATGCTACTGTTTGCTTCATTAAGTTGTTAAAATTATAATTGTAGCAAATTAACTGTAAGGAATTGACCAATAATTCACTTCCTCTTAACAAAAAGACCCTTCTTATTACTTTCTCAAGCCAGTGTTTTCTAAACTATGTTGTTTGGACTATTATTGCACCATGAGCTCTTAGTAGATGTACCTGAAAGAATGGGTTTTCTTGTCCAGTAAGTTCTAAAATTTTAAATGCTTTGTTCTTGAAAAATAAAGAGCAGTTTAGATTAGTAAAGTTTTAGATAAGTCTTGTAGCAAAGAATCTTGTTTCACTTTGTTTAAACTCAGTGTTTCCTGTAGTAATTTGACCGTGTACCTTTTTCTTTTAGTGTAAATACTTCTGAATGTCTCTTTAGAACTTAGTATTCTAGAAAAACAATTTGGAAATCATTGCTCTTTTTGCTAGATAGGTAGAAACGGCTATCCATAGACCACCTAAATATTCCTCAACCCCAGCACAGATCCATATGAAGAAAAATCTCTCAGAGAGCGGTGAAAATGGATATTTTCAAAAATAACATTCATAGATAATTGTAATGTTCACATTGGAAGCTACCATGATATTAAATTGTAGCCATCCTGCATTATGGTAACAGTCTTTCTGTTTGACCAAAATCAATAGTAACTTACTAGGGATTATGCCTGAACATCATGCTTGTGCTTTAAATTGCTACTAAACTTTAAGATAATTTATTTTGCAAATTCAGGAAGCACTTAAAAACATATTTTGCAACTCCATAAATTCCCACTCTATGGAACATAAAATCAATCTGTATATATTGTTTAAGTTCTGTTCCTTTCACTTTGACTCATAATATTAATCCATTACCTTTATTTTATTGCTGATTGGAAGTTTAGCATAACTTAATATACAATACATCAAATATTTGTATTAATATGAGAATCCATTCATTTTAATCAATGAATAATTTTACTTTAGCTCTTCTTCTTACTAGCCCATACAGTCTCCTGAATACTGCTGAGAATAATAATGCTAGAATTGTGGACTAACTGTGTAACTGTTGCTAAGGAGTGTCAGTTACTGCATTTGGATCTGCTTGCTCAATACAATGAGAAAAACAGTTTTATGACATTGTAATTAATATCAAGGTCTACTAGCTGTAGTTTGATATGTCTCATATCAAAATCTCTATGCTTAAACTATGAATAGACTGATAACATTTTTTTAATTAAACAATCAAAAAATTAATTTTCTTCACATAATTCATGAGTATCTATATATTTGTCTTCAATAAACCCATCATCATCTACCACAAATGAGTGTAATCGTTCAAATATTATTGTAGTGTCTTCAGAGTTTGTAGCTGGTGTCTGTGAAAGAGAACTTGGATTTCCATTAAAACTTTCGTCATAGGTTTCTACTTCATGCTCTTCTAGGCGATGATGATTGTAACTAAGCAGAATATTATACCATATTGGACATTTGATAGCAATAAAGATGAGGAATGAAGTCATCAGTACAGTGACAACAACACCAACAAGGAAAGCCCAACTTTTCCCAAGAGGTTCATGTTCTTAAATGGAATAGAGAGAGAGAGAGTTTGTTAAATTGACAAAAATAAAATATTCACGTCCTAATACTCAGCAATATTTATATTAGAAATGAAGGTACATTATAGATTTCTTTCAGCAAAAGCTAAAATTATAATAAATGAATAATATTTTGTATTGTAGTGAAAGAATACCTTTTTTCAAAATAACTACCTGTCTTTGCAGGTATTATTACCTGTTTACATAAAATTTGTGACTTGACTACAGCAATTCTCAACCTGTGGGTTGCAACCCGCAGGAACTGTATTAAAGGGCCACAGCATTAGGAAGGTTGAAAACCACTGCTTGATTGGTTAGAAGGAAGGCTCAGAGAAGTTAAATAATTTGCTCAATGGTGTTTGACTGGTAGATAGCAGAGAAGTCCAGTATTTTGTAAATCGTATGTTGAGATAAGGAATTGATCTTTTATGTTCCTTATAGAAATTTAAAATGGGGAAAGATAACGAGAACTACCTCAGTTTATTTAGTATACTTCCATCAATATTAGTATTCAGTTCAAAATAGCCCTGTGAGCATGAAAAAAAATTAAAAATATTCACAATGAATACATTACCTGAATCTCTTGTTAAGTTGTTCAAAGATCTATTAAAGGCTGAATTGCTAATGGACTGAAAGTGAATATAAAGATCTTCAGTTGTAGGTGAAGGAGATTTTGAGTGGCATTCAGCCTTAAGAGGTACTGTTTTGATATTGTAGCTCTTCAGGATATCTGGGTACCTGCACATGGTGATGTTTTCATTTTCTAGTAAATGAGAAAGAATAAATTAAGATTTATTACAGAGAATAAGAATAGCTAACATTTTATAGTTATTTTTATCTAGAATTTTTTATTATTTATTTATTTATTTTTATTTTATTTTATTTTATTTTTTTGAGGTAGAGCCTCAAGCTGTCACCCTGGATAGAGTGCTGTGACATCACAGCTCACAGCAACCTCCAATTCCTGGGCTCAAGCGAGTCTCCTGCCTCCACCTCCCAAATAACTGGGACTAAAGGCGTCCGCCACAACACCCGGCTAT